>JANVCL010393831.1:0-13672 GCA_026546855.1 Erythroxylum incrassatum
ACTTCCATTTCAATCAACTCATTCACTTTACTCTCATAACCCATACAAATCTACTCAATTATCAAAGCCATCAAAACTAATCAATTCTTTTCTCATTAATTTCCTTAAGGCACAATAACATCGACAACAAAATTCATATACAAAAACACTCATTGAATTTCATTTACTATTTTGAAATTTCACTAAAAGATCAGGGTCCAACACACACATATTCCCACTCATCATCAACTTACTACATTCACTACCTAAATCTTGTATATCATTTCAAGTTCAAGAATTTTCCTTTTTCTTTACTCATAACTAATCACTAACAATTTCTCATTTTTATAGTTCTAACTTCTAAGAAAATTTTGGAGTCCAACAATGACATTGTGAATGCATTAGTTTGTTGAATAATTATGGGGGAGAAACCAAGTTAGTAGGACATTAGTTTAATTTTTAGCTTATTTCAATTCAATAATTCCAATGCTAGTTTTGTCTCCTGTTTTATGTTTGTTGTGCTTTTCTGTAATCTTCAAGTTTGAGGAATTGATTTGATTGATTGCGTTGCACTTTGTTTTCTTGAGCTATTCTGGTGCATGAAGACTTGTATATGCTCTTAAAGTGTACTGAGTATCTAGCTTATGTCTTTTGTATGTTCATGAGTCATTTTTCTCATTTCTGTCTTTGCTTAATTTTCCTTTCAGGTAAACTTCGTCACGACAAACTTACCTTGTTCCCTTTTGTATACCGTTATGAACGACCCAACATTCTTCTTTATTCCTTTTAGGTTAATTTCGCCACGATGTGAATTCACGTCACCACGGTGAAACATCGATACTTTGCTATACACAAATATGGTTAATTTCACCGTGGCGATAGTTTAATCTGCGCAAATTAACACGGCGAAGTCACCTTTCCGCCCTTATTTTCTCTTAACCTTACGTTTTCCTTCTGTCCCTTTTTGTCATGTCATACCTCAAACCCTATTTAAACACCCCCGAACCCCCCCTCCATCGTCTTTATCCCCTGTCTTTGCCGCAGCCATCCTAGCACTCTTCACCAAATATCTCTCATTCTATGTTCGTTGCAACCATTGTCCCTTCTCCTCACCCTATTTCGCACTCGCCAGCCTTCTCTACGAAGCTCTCCTCCCTCCTTGTAAGTATTTCTTATCCTCGCCTTCGTTTGATTTCTATCTCGCTCTTCCTGTTGTGCTTAGGGCACTTTCGCCGCAACAAGGTGAATCATTATTTTCGCCACGACGACACATCAGTTTCGCCACAGCGAACTTAGTTGTTTAAGTTGTGATTTTTCATTAATTTTGTTAATTCACTTAGTTTATTTTTCTGTGTGGTCTCTGTAGGACAATTCCTCGAACCAAGAACGCTAACGTTAACCCTCCTAGTGATTTCGATTCCTCTTCCAATAGTTTTACTTTTACGAAACTTTATGAGAAAGTAGACACTAGGCCTTTCATTAAAGAGCGACCCTTTCCATTAGCTCCTCCTAACCATCCCTTTGTATAGCAACTTGTTGCTTTTGATCTCATAGGCTTAGTACAACTCCGTTCTCAAGGCAACGAACAATTCGTTCGCCTTTTTTAGCTTCTGTGGTATTAAAGCACCAAATGCATTCACCGCTGCTAATATCGGCCGCCACTTTAATCTTCCTTCCATTTTCCATTGTCACTACGATCAGCTGATCCACCACTATCCTTTGGACGATATTATTCGCACCCTCTGTCAAGAGGGCGCCAAATGGTATCGACCTCGATATTACTAACTCTACCTTAAATGTTCTTATCTCCTACCCACAGCTCGTCCTTAGCTTCAACTAGTCTGCACCAACATCATCCCGACCACCCACCTCGTCCTTTCCCCCTACTCATGATATTGGTGCAACCTCTTCCGTTATGGCCCCAGTTGAGGATGATCCTCCAGCTTAGGAAATTCCTGAGCTGGTTACTTTGCAAGCCCTCACTGGTAAGGTAGACAGACTTTTTGCATACCTCTCTCATCTCTGGGACACTCTCTCTCAGGAGATAGCCCGACAGAAGGATAGAGAAGCTTTATATGACTGGGATAGGCGGTATCGTCAGCGGATGGATGCATTGCTCACCGAGCACTTTCATTTCCAGTTGTCATCTGATGAAGATGACCCCTTGAGTAGCGCTAGCAAAACTGGAGCATGTCCATCTAGATCTGGGGTTAACCCTCCTATGGAGTAGTTTGAGTCTTTTTCCTTTTTGTTTTAGTTTGCGTCATTTGTCCTTTTTGTTTTCGATAGTCCTGTTGTTAGTTTTCTGTTTGTTGGATATTTAGTAACATTGATGTTATTTACCAAATCAATGGTTGGTTGTTTATATAATTCTCTTTGTGCTTTGCCCAGTGTGTTATTTTTCAATAGCCTTCCTATTACTTTTTAATGCATCATGATGTTTAACTTGTTTCATCATTGAGGACAATATGATGTTTAAGTGTGGGGGAGGTTATTCCATTTTGGCAATTTTGCATTATGCACTATTTTTGTCCATTTCATCACTTGTGCAAGTCATCTGTGTCTTATATGCAAATTTTTAAACTTGGTACTTGAGGCGAAACTAACCTTCATGACCAAAATTGTTTATAATTCCCTCATTTCATTCATTCTTCCACATTAGATTCTTTTCACTACTGTGTCTTAAGGATTTTATAAATTTCAAAGTTTTCCATGTGTTTTTGAAAACACCATCTATGTTTTTAAATGATAGTTGGTTTTGGCTAATTTCATTTTCAATGTTTTCAACACGAAGTAAGTGAGGGTAAGCTAAAAAAGGAGCACTTCACGTTTTTAAACCTTGAGATTGTTTAATTGAGATACTAATCTTGTTAGAAAGATTTTTGGGCCTGAATTCTTTCATTTTTGTGTGTATCTGCTTAATTTCATATCTCTCTAGAACTTGTTTTAATTCTTGATCAAAGCTTAATGAACTAAAATTTTGTTAACATGATAGAGGCATTTCTTTCCAAACCCTACTTACCCAAACACAAACCCCAAACACTTAACCATTGCTAGCCCCTTGAACCATATTTTTTAGTGCATGCACATGTCTTCATATTGATGTAAATATTTCATTCCCACTTCCTTACTTTAAGTTGATCTTTGTAGAATAGTAGAATCCTTATTTTTCTAAAAAAATTAGAAAGCTTTCTTACAGGAGAATGGTTATTGAGAAAAGCCAAAGAAGAAAAAGAAGTATAAAATAATAATAATCAAAAGGCTTTCTCAATAAGAAAAGAAAGAAAAGTTCAAAAAGCTTTATAAAAAAAAGGTCTCTTTTAAGAAAAGTTATAAAAAAATGTGTTAGATTACGTTTTTTTGTTTGTGTAAATCTTTTCTTACGCATAGTTTCATAAGCAACATAATTGTTTGGTGCATGTACTCATTTTTCTTTCTTCTCTTCAATCCATTCATTTAGCTTTCCGTACATTACAACCTTGAAAAGCCCTCTTGATTTTCAAAATTATAGTTTTTGTAGTGGAGAGGTAGAACTATCACAAGCCTATGGTAGAGAATGGATTAAGCAGATTTTAGAGTGAAATTATCCCAAGACAAGTGAGTAGAGAGCTAAACAGTTTCCCTTGGGAGAATCTCTTTTGCTCAATCTCTTGGATTAAATTCTTATAGTGTTTATTTTCTTTGCGCTCATTTAGTTAGGTTTGGATGATTTCTGAGAAAGTGGTGTTACCAATTTCCTACTCTAATTTTTAAACATGGTCGGTATTTTCTTTTCCACTTGTATCTCTTTGACTTTTATAAGTTTTGTCTAGGAGTACAAAGGTTTAAGTGTAGGGGAATTTGATTGGACCCAAATCTTCTATAATAATTGGTGACAATTTCGTGGTTTTTATTATACTTCATGGCTCTTATTTTTGGATTTTGTGCTTAATTTAATTCTTGAGTGCTAGTCTTGAATTAATGTAGTTTGGGGGTTAAATTGTTACAAATAATTAGTAATTGTGCTAAATTGATTTTCTTAGGACAATTGATACTGCAAATTACTATTTATCATTGTAGGAGATTTAAGATGTAGAGCTAAGGATTGAAGCACAAGAGCACAAGTCAACAGAGTCCAACAGGTAAGTTCGCCACAACAACGTCGATGTTTCGCCACGGCGAAACTTGCATATCTATTGAAGAACTTTTCGGGAAAAGTTCAACACGGCGAAAATAATGTTTTGCGCCGCGGCGAAAGTTGAAGATGACTAACTAAATTTTCAGGAAAAGTTCGCCGCGAAGAACGCATCCTCTTGCCGCAGCGAAACCTTCGAATCAGCACTGACCCAGACCATTTTTGGCAAAGTAACCCATTGTGCAACCTGATCCATCGACCCATTTGATAATTGTCTTTAATTTACTGTTTTCCTATTTCCAAAAAAATCCAAAAATACTTTTTTACACATTTTTCCTTACAATTCAATTTCATTAGTTAATGTTCCCAAAGATCAAAACCCCCTCCTTACTAATTTAGCTTGCATTTCATGACATATAGGTTAGCTTAGGTCCATTCGTTTAGGTTCCGATTAAGTGAGACGACCCGAGGTTACATCTTATATTGCAATCCTTGGATTTTAGTTTTTATTTGAGCTCTAAGGGAAAGAATTAAAGGTCCGAATCAATAATGAACTAACTTTCTAGTTTTTTTCGAAGACAAAGATTAATAAGTTAACTCTTTGTATGGTAAAGAAGAATAATTCCAAAAATAAGTGGAACCTAGAAACCTCAAATTGAATAAAGAAATGAAAATTTTATTTTTCAATATGATTTAGAAACACATAGATGATCTCAATCCAATGGAACAAATGATTCAAAGAAGATTAACCCCTAAAGTAAATTTGTTGTTCTCTTTCTCAAGGTGGAGATAGACAAAACTCACTATGACAAAAGTTAGTTTAAACCAAACAAACCTAATATGAAAAAGGTTACAGGAAAACAGAATTAAATTATTTTGATGAGGGAAGTTGCAAGTAAACATATTAGATCTCCCAAAATCTAATACAAACGTAGAAGCCCAAAAGCAATAAAATTGAGCCTTTTGAAATCGAAATAAACAAAAAAATTTGCTCTAACTCTTAGTAAAGGGGATTCTTCTAGAAAACTATTGAAGAACTAAAAGAATCGTAGTTGAAGACCCTATTTAGAAGATATCAGGAACGGTTGACAATATTGGAGATCAAAAGGACTTGATGGAGGTTTGTGCAAATTTCTCGTTATTTTTTAGAGGAGTATTGAACAGGTACCCAGAAGCTGCTTCTCGGTGACGAAAAAAGCAATTGACACTAACGACAAAATTAGCTATAATTCAGTAAAATCACAAATAACAAAATAGAGTTGGGTGGTGGTGCTGAATCACTAGAGGAGGATGACTAGACTACCATTGGCACTAGGGCAAGTAAGTGGACAATTAGACTGGTGGTGGAGCTTTGAAGGAGGACAAATTTTTTATTTTGAACATAATTAACATTTGTCAAGTCAACTCTAATTAATTTAACATTTTGACACATCTAATGTATATTTCGAATAAATTAACTCGTACACATGTTTGGGTAATCTTTGTTCTCAATATTAACTTCTTTGATACATAGATAGAAAGACGGTTTCTAGAGTAGGTTGTGTGATTATTTAAGTATCCCACTTTTAAGCATGTTAGTTTTCCAGAACCATTACTTGCAATTTTGAAGAAAAAAAATCATTTTTAAAGCATACGAATGTATTATTTGTTGACAATAAATCCTAGAAACTTCGCCCAAAATCCTTGAAATAGCCAAATGGTATAAAATATTTAAACTGGGAATCTTTTTATAACTCAAATTTGCATACGGCACACCCCCTATCTTATTCCATTAAGGTCTTGTTTATAACCAGAAATAAAGGCATGGGAATGGGAATGTAACCTTTATTCCCTAACTTTTAGTTATTTGGTTAGTGATAATAGATAAAATAGGGAATGACAAAACTAGAATGGGAATGTAACCTTTATTCCCTAACTTTTAGTTATTTGGTTGGTGATAATAGATAAAATAGGAAATGAGAAAACTAGAATGAATTCTAAACAATTTTGTACTTTTATTCCTAAGGGAGGTGTGGGGTATAAGCTGGAATCAAATATCATGAATAAGAAATAAGAAACATTATTAGAATATTATCGAGCTATTATCAAGATATTGATTCTTACCGGAATATTATTATCAAAATTATATATTAAAATCTTTTACATTAATTTATTTAATAATTATTTTATTTGTTTCATTGATACTTTTATTCTTATCATAAAAATTATTAATAATTTTATAAATCATTGAAATTTTTAATTAATTATTTACAAAAATAAATAGCATAATAACTAAATATGATTTAAAAAATATCTCCTTGTCATTTTTAATATTAGCATAACTATTAATGTTATATCAAACATGTATAATAAGTAATTTCATTCCTCTTGTGATTCCTACTTTTCATTTTCATTGCTTTTTTTTAATTATGATTCCTTCATTTGTGGATAGTAAATGAGACCTACATGTAATTCGTGCAGAGTAATAAGATCTCGTCAAACCAGGGTATGTGAGCCAAGTGCAATTTTCAACATCTATGGTTATCATGTTGTGTATAAAGATGCTCTTGACGCAATTGACTTGGTTCAGTATTCTTATAAAAGAATGGTGATGACTTGTGGACCTCACTGAGAGGCTTTTGAACTATGATACTATTCACTTCTTCAACATCTCTTTATCAGCACCGTTCGTACTAATTTGGTTTTTTTATCGTTTTAGATAAAATCTTAGACCATTTGAGGAAAGTTCTGAAGTCAGTTTTCGTGGATGCCTTGACAAGAAATTTTGGATGTGAACATATAAGTCTCAATTCTTGCTTATTAACAAATTGATACCATTACTTCTATCACTACTTGATTTCACCTAGTTTGCATCATAAAGGGACCTAAATTGGAGATAAATTTTGAGGGGTGGGACAAGTTTGCATAAGGACCTTATGTTTCTGTTGTATTGAAAACTAGCTTTGTGCTAGACATAAATATAAGGATTCACAATTATGTTGAGTGTTTCGTCCTATTTTGAGACTTTCGGTGATTGTAGATGCCTTTATGATTAATGGGAATGACGAACAAGTGAAGACAATATGGATGAAGTTATTCTAGGAGGAGACATGGCGGTGTAGGGTGCTACACGCCCATGTCATCAACTTACACAGTCATGTATATTAACTGTGTAAGCACACACGATTGTGTAGAGTGACTCATACCTGCGGCCATGTGTATTAACTGTGTAAGTCTTTGGAATCATGTGAAGAAGGACATGACGAACAAAGACATACACGGTCATGTGTATGCACGTATTCATGACATACACAATCGTGTGTGATGACCATGTATCCCTATGTAATCATGTACATTTGCGAATGAGGTGGTATTGAAGAGATACAGTCATGTATGTGATCATGTATGGTGCAGAAAAACATATTTTGTGATAAAAAGAAAAAAAATACATAGGTTTTGCATGAGAGTATGACCATAATGTCTAAAAGTGAGGAAAAATAAAGAACTGACAAGTATTATTTTGTTCTCATCCTTTTTTATTATTTTGGGATTGCTTTAAGAGTTTTTTATTTGATACATCAACTTTGATTTCAATCCTAAAACTTTACGAGACAACTTGTTGTTAAGGTGGTGAGAGATCAATCTTTTCAAATCCTTATTTGATTTTAATGGATTTCCTTATTAGTTTGGCCTATGGTTTTTCTCTCTACACTGGAGGATTTTTCACGTAAATCTTGGTGTTTCTTTCATTGTTAAATTTCTTATTATTCTATTTATTTACTGTTTGAAGTTAAAGAGTATTTTTGTTAATGATATTCGGTTAACCATTCAAAGAGCTATGTTATTATCTCCCAATAAGTGGTATTAGAGCTATTATGATGAAAGGTGGAAATAATTACATGGTCAAGTTGACATCATCAAATTACTCTATTTAGAGGACCATTATGGAGGACCTTATATATTATAAGGATCTCTTTGATCATATTGGTGTGACTAAAGGTGTGAGGATGATGTTCCTTCAAAATATAAAAAGATGTTAGACAGAGAATGGGAAAAGATAAAGTAGAAAACTCTGGTCACTATTGGATAATGGATTGATATTAGCATATTAAACTATGTGTCTCAATAAATAGGTCCTTGTGAGCTGTGGAAAAAGATAGGAGGACTCTAGAAAAGAAAGACTACCCATAACAAGGCCTCTCTAATTAAAAGGCTTATAAACTTGAAGCTGAAAACTGAGAAATCTGTGTAGGAGCATCGACGCGATTTCTAGGATACAATCAACAAGCTTACTACAACAAAGATAATTCTTAATGAAAAGATTCAAGCCTTGTTCCTATTGAGTTTTTTAACAGATAGCTAGGAGATGCTGGTAGATGTTTAGCAATTCAACTCCTGAAGGTGTGCTCTTTTTGGATGTAGTGAAAGAGAGTATATTCAATGAAGAAATCAAAATATGGAGATGGGAGTTGACAACATGTAGGATTTTATGACAGAAAGTAGGGTAAGGACCAAAAGCAGGGGTCCCAAAGGGCATGATAGGTCTAAAAATCAATTAAAATCTAGAGGTGACAAAGATGTGAAGACATGCCACTATTGCAATAAGCCAAGACATATTAAGAGGTTCTACTAGAAGTGGAAGAGGGATTAGAAAAGGCAAGATCATCATAATAATGGAGATGATAGGAATACAACTACAATAGCTTCAAGCACGGATGATGAGGTGTTCCTAGTTTATGCGACAAGTGAATGCTTCCATATTAGTAATTCAAGTTCTGAGTAGCTGATTGACGTGGGAGCTTCTTATCATTGTGTTTTAAAGTGGAGTACTTTTCAAACTACAAGAGTGGAGACTTTAGGAGCATAAAGATGGGAATTCAAAGTTTTTTCAAGATTATTGGTATGGTTGATATCCGAGTTCAGACAAATGTTAGATGCTTACTATCCTTAAGAGATATACGATACATCCATGACTTAAGGCTAAATATGTTATTGGCTACTTTGTTGGATCAAGATAGAGTTCAATGCACTTTCATGGATAGGAAATGGAAACTTTCTAAAGGAGTAATGAATGTTGCTCGAGGAGAGCTATGTTTATCATTGTATAAGACACACTTAAAGGTGTGTAGTGGTAGAGAAGTATACATAGCTGAAGAAGAAACTTCTTTAAATCTATGGCATCAACAATTAGGATGCATGAGTGAGAAGAGATTAAAGTTACTGACTGGTAAATCCCTTATCCTAGATAACAACACCCTATCACTTAATCATTATGATCATTACTTAGCTAGAAAGCAGCATAGTGTCTCTTTTAAGAGAAGATCTACAAGGAAGTCAAAGATATTAAAGATGGTGCAATCAAATTTTTATGGCCCACCCATTAGGAGGTAATAAAGTTTTGCTACAATTATTTATGATTCTTCAAGAAAGACTTAGGTGTACATGTTGAACTCAAAGAATCAAGTATTTGAAACTTTCTAGAAGTTTCATGTCATGGTAGAAAGGGAAGTTGAAGGAAGCTGAAGTGCTTGTGAACAAATAATGGAGATGAGTATACTTCCAAGATGTTTGAAGATTATCATACATTGTATGGCATTAGACATGAAAAGACAAAACCAAGGACTCCATAGTGTAACGGAGTCCTTGGTTTTGTCGAGAGGATGAATAAAACAATTCTAGAGAAGGTTCGCTACATGGTCATAATGTCTATGCTACCAAAGAAATTTTGGGGTAAAGCAATTTGAATTGAAGTCTACTTGATTAATAAAGCTCCCTTAGCTCTATGATTTTAAGATTCTTGAGAAAGCGTGGACTAGTTAAGATCTCACATATCATCATGTGAGATTTTCTGGCTGTAAAGTAGAGAATGAAACTTGACTCAAAGGTGATACCTTGCATCTTTGTTGGATATGGTGGTGATTAGTTTGGCTTCAAACTCTATGACTTAAAGAAGAAAAAAGGTGGTCATGAGCAAGGATGTGGTATTCTAGGAGCATAAGAGAGGTGGTGATCTTTTGAGAGGAGATAAGTTATCACACATCGACTCATCATATGACATTATTAATTCTTTGTTAACTTATTCCATTATTGAGCAATCAATAAGTGAAGGAGATGAAGTGTATAACCACACATATGTTGATGATGATCAAATACAACCTAGTGATGATAAGCTACATGAACCATATTTGAATAATGCTAAAGATGAAGTCGTTGAGGATAAGAGCAAGGGGCAACTGGATACATCAGCTAGTGATATATAGCTTTCAAGGTCTACAAAGGAGAAAAGGCCCTCTATAAATATCCAAGTTCACAATACCTATTGGTAATTGTTGGAGGGAAGTCTGAGAATGTGTAAAAGATTGCACCTTATGAAAACAAAGATCTTTGGTTTGCAGCTATGAAGGAAAATATGAATTCTCTAAAAAAGACAAATACATATGAGCTTGTGAAGCTTCCAAAAATAAAAAGTCCCTTAAGAACAAATGAGTGTTTAAGATAAAGAAAGATGGTGACAAGCTAGCAAAGCATAAGGCAACGCTAGGGGTGAAAGAGTTCAAGTGCATTGATTTTGATGAAGTCTTATCACCACTAGTTAAGATTACCTCAAGACAATTACTATTGGGTTTGAGTGCATGCTTGTGTCTTGAAATTGAGCAGTTGGATGTTAAAAATATTTTCTTATATGGATATTTGTAAGAAGAGATATACATGGAGTAGCCAGAAGGTTTTTAAGCTAAAAGTAAGGAAAATATGGTTTGTAAGTTAGAGAAAAGCCTATATAGGTTAAAACAAGCTCTAAGGCAATGGTATCAAAATTTTAATTCTATTATGATGGATCATGGTTATAAACAAACTTATAATGATTGTTCTGCGTATTTCAAGAAGTTCATAAGTGAGAACTTCATCATTATTCTTCTATATGTTGATGATATGCTAATTATGTGTTAAGATGTTAGAAGGATCCAAAAAGGAGGATTTGTCTAAATCTTTGGATATAAAGATTTGGGACTTGCAAAGCAGATTTTAGGCGTGGAGATATCTTTAGACAAGAAGATCATGACATTATGGTTATATTAGGAGAGATATATTGAACGATTGCTAGAAAGGTTTAATATAAGGCATATCAATATAGTTAGCAGACCACTAGTACCTCACTTCAAACTGACTAAGCAGGCATGTCCCTCATAATAAAAGGAGAAAGATGATATGTCCTTTGTTTCATACTCATTTATAGTAGAGTCTTTGATGTATGCAATGGCGTGCACAAGGCCAAATATTGTACAGGTTGTTTGGATGGTAAGCAGATTCTTGTCAAATCCAAGGAAGGTTCATTGGGAAGCAGTGAAATGGATTTTGAGATACTTGGGAGACATGTCAAAGTGGAGTTTGTATTTTGGTGATGGTGAACGAAAGTTAGAAGGTTTTACGAATGCAAATATGGATGGAGATTTAATGGAAGAAAATCTATTTCAGGTTTTCTATTTAAGTTTACAAAGGGAGACATATCATGACAATGTAACCTACAAAAGTGTGTGGCTTTATCTATAATTAAAGCAAAGCATATAGCTGTAGTGGAATCTTGTAAGGAGATACTTTGGCTGAAAAGGTTCCTTTAAGAGTTAGATGTGAAGCAAGAAGATTATGTATTATTTTATGATAGTTAAAGCGCTACTAACTTAAGCAAAAATATTATATATCATTCCCGCATAAAGCATATAGATGTCATATATCATTGGTTAAGGTCTATGATTAAGGAGCAACAATTGGTATTGAAGAAGATTCATACAGACATGAATGGTGCTAATATGTTGACTAAAGTTGTTCTTGGTAGTAAACAAGAGCTATGTAGTAAGTTTGTTAGGATGTCTCGCAAGTAGATGTTGGAGAATAATGTGCTTTCCCATAATTGGACAAGAGGAGGAGATTGTTGAGTGTCCAACCATATTTTGAAAATTATAATGATCGTAGATGTCTATATGGTTCGTGAGAATGAAGAAAAATTAAAGACAAGATGGATGAAGCTCTTCTAAGGGGAGACAAGGTCATGTAGGATGCTACAAGACCTTATCCTTAACTTACACAGTTGTGTATAATAACTATATAAGCACACACGCCTATGTAAAGTGAAATATGTTGTGTCTTAACTTACACAGCTATGTAAATCAATTGTGTAAGTCTCTGTAACTATGTGAAGAAAGAAGTGAAGAACGAAGACATACCTGGTCGTGTACACGCCCGTGTTCATGATATACATAGCCATATGTAATGATCATGTATCTCTCTATAATCGTCTATATCTACGAGTGAGGCAGTGTTGAAGAGATAGGTCACTTACACGATCGTGTATGTGATCATGTATAGTTAAAAAAACCTATGTCGTGATATAAAAAAGCAAAAAAAATGTAGGTTTTGCATGAGAGTGTGACTATAAGATCCAAAAGTGAGGAAAAACAAAGAAAAGACAAATAGTATTGTATTCACATCTGTTTGTGTTATTTTAAGGATTGGTTGGAAAGTTTGTTGAATGTTGTAGCAACTTTAGTTTCAATCCTAAAAATTTGTAAGACAATTTTCTGTGGGGTTACAAATCAATATTTATAAATCCTTATTTGAGTTTAGTAGATTTGCTTGTTTGTTTGGCCCATAGTTTTTTCCTCTTTTCCACGTAGATCTTGATGTTTGTTTCACTGTTAAGTTTCTTATTCTCATACTTATTTATTGGTTAAAATTGAAGAATATTTTAATTATTTATATTTGATTGATCTCCTCTAATATTAATTTGTACTCTTGATGTAATGTTAATGTTAAAAGTATAATTTGAACTTTAGAGTTTCTAAAGTTCTCAGAAAATATTCTTTTTATTATAAAATTACAATGTATAGCTAGGATTTACTTCTATAATAGTTTTGTGAATAGATTATGCCTAAGGCACTATAGTTTTCTATGGATCATTTAATAAGTTAGTAGAGTAGAAAGTTTTTGGGCATTTAAGTAGTAGTTCTAGAGTAATCCTAAGCTCCCTAAAAATATCTCTTGTATAAAGCATTTTATACATGTAAGTTAAAAAAATTTAAGTGACACATTCTCCTCTCTAATCCACTCTTCCACCTTCCAAAAAGTGGGTATCAAAGCTTGAATAGTTTATAAAAAATTTAGAGTGACAGTGAAAAAATATAGTGGTTAAGTTATGAGAAAAAAAGTGTGAAATGACTAATTTTGATATGTTTCATTCTCTTACAAAGGATAGCCATGTGAATTGATGTCTTCGAATGAAAGCCTAGCTAAGCTCATATGATGCATAGTAGAGAAGGGGTCTGAGAAGCCACAAGATGAAGGAGTTTTGTCGCAAAATGCAAGAAATGAATTAGTGAATACAAGGAAAAATGATCAACAAGCCCTCACCGTCATCCATCAATGTTTGGATGATTCGATGTTTGTAAAGGTGGTTGATGCAACCTGTTGGGCCCCGAACCTTTTATGGACGCTAGAACTGTTAAGTGGGAAATTATTTGCAATAATTCACGTGTAAAGAAAGGAGAATTATTGAATTTGAAATGAAAAAGAAAATATAGTTTAGATACAAGATGGATTATATATGAA
>JANVCL010393874.1:0-13658 GCA_026546855.1 Erythroxylum incrassatum
ATTTGGGCAATATGTGATGTGTGTATATGATCTGGTCAATTCATCAATGATGGTTAACTCATTGAATTTGCAAAACTCATCAAAAATTGCAATATGGCTTTTCAGGTACGAGACAGGAGACCTAGTTCCTTAGTCAGGACTTCAGGAATCTTTTAGATAGAGATATGGCTCAGAGGTCTGTCAGCTGACACCAAAAGTGCTCTAGCATTATTTTTATAGTTTTGCTAGAATTTGTATAAGTTTTTTTAATACTCGTTTGGTGGAAACAGTGTAAGCTTTATGAATGAATGGAATGAATGGTTTTTAAAATTAGTAACTTTCGATTATGTTAGATGATGCCATGTGTAGATTGGATTGCCATGTCTAAGTTGGATATGTTTTGCTTTAACATACCATTATCATAAGGTATATACTTGAATGTCCTTCGGGTATCCGGGTATTTGCCTTATGGTAGTGGGATGTTGTAGCATGAATTCTTTATTGGCATAAAAGTCTTAAAATATTAGGTTAAATTATGTTATTCGTGTATTGATATTTCCTTTACAAATGAATTTTCATATTTAATTGCTTAGCAAATTTAGAAGGTATAAATTTAGTACTTTGACCAAGTCCTTATGGATCGATACTTGATTGCTTCAACTAAACCCATATACTTGCGGAGCCTATCAACCACACCATGGCTTACCAACTTGGATCGTCCTTCATAACTTCTACAATGGATTACTCCAGTCATTGAGAACATTAATCGATGTTGTAGCTGGTGGAGCAATTTTGAATAAAACTTATGCTGATCTATACAATATCATTGAAGAGATGGCTCTCAATAACTACCAATGGTCTAATGAACGAGGAACGAGGAACAACAAAACATACCCCAGGTAAGTATGATGTTGATGCACTTACTATTTTAATGTTAATTCTGTGAATGCTAGTCGTTCTACTTGTGCATGTGAAATTTGTGGTTCTATTGATCATGTGTCTGTTAATTGTCAAGTTGGTAGTCTTTTTGCTCAAAATGAAGGGAGTGACCAAGTTCAAGCCATTAACAACTTTAACCCCATACCTCAATTTGACCCACACTCAAACACTTACAACCCTGGTTGGAGGAACGATCCTAATTTCTCCTAGAAGAAAAATCAAACCCCCTATTTCAGCCAAACATTAGACCACCTCCTAGATTTCAAAGACCTTCCAATCCACATGGACCTCCAAAATCAAACCTAGAAAGCACGATGGAATCTATGTTACTAGCCTAAACACAACAAGATGAAACCATCAAGCAATTAACCCTAAGGTAGACCTGTTAGCTGCCCATAACAAGTTGCTTGAGAATCAAATCGCAAATCAGGCTAGTTCATCAACCACAGCACCAAGTAAATTACCTAGTCAACCTGAAACCAATCTTGGGAAGCATTGTAAATATGTGACATTGAGAAATGGAAAACAATTAGTAGGACCCCATGATCCTAGGAATGAAGTTGCAAAAGAGGGCGCAATTGAAATTCAGGATAGAGCTAGTAGAGAGGTAAAAATTGAGAAGGAAAAGAAAAGTGAGGATGATCTTTTTAAAGAACTAGAAAAGCCATCCCAAAAACCATACACTCCACCAATAACCTTTCCTCATAGAATGGCCAAAGCCAAGTTAGACGCTCAATTTGAGAAATTCTTAGAAGTTCTAAAAAATCCCTACATCGACATTCCTTTCACAGATGCACTTTCTCAGATGCTTTCTTATGCTAAATTTTTGAAAGAAATTTTTTCAATTAAAAGAAAGCTAGAAGAGCATGAAGTTGTTGCCTTAATTGTTAAATGTAGTGCTGTCATTCAAAAAATGCTTCCTCCTAAACTCAAAGATCCTGGTAGCTTTTCAATCCCTTGTCAAATTGGTAAAGTTACAATTGAAAGCGCTTTGTATGATTTAGGTTCAAATGTAAGTCTAATGCCAACCTCTTTACGTAAGAAGCTTGATTTAGGAGAGTTGACACCCACCACTGTTGCTTTGCAATTAGCAGATCAATCTGTTAAATATTCTGTTGGTGTATTAGAAGATGTGCCTATTAAAGTAGGTAATTTTTATGTGCATGTTGATTTTATTATTTTGGAAATGGAGGAAGACACCCGCACCCCAATCATTCTTAGGAGGCCATTTTTGGCTACAGCGAGATGTCAGATAGATATAAAAATGGCAAATTGTCTTTTGAGTTTGGTGGGGGTTGTGTTCAATTTGACTTGTCAAAAGCCACTAAATTTCTGAGCTTGTCTGGTGATTGCTTTAGAATTGATGTAATTGATTCCATTATAAATACCCATTTGTCTAAATAATGTTCAGATGATTTTCTTGAGCATTGTTTGATTACTAATGGAAGACCAAGTGATGACATTCCAGAAGTGGCAATGATTGCTAAAGCTTTAGCAAATCTCCCTGCAAATAACAAGGCCAAAGAAGAGCAGTTTGAAGTTCTAGAAGTGAATCAACCAACTGAAGTAAAAGCACCTGAGATAGAACTCAAACCCCTTCCTTCCAATTTAAGGTATGAATTTTTAGACCCTAATTCTACTTATCCTGTGATTGTGAATGCTAAATTGGATGCTACTAATACTGAAAAACTAGTTCGCGTCTTAAGAAAACATAGCAAGGCCATAGGTTATTCCCTAGATGACCTTAAGCGAATTCATTCTTCTATGTGCATGCATACAATCCTAATGGGGTATGACCATAGGCCTACCATTGAACATCAAAGGAGTTTAAATCCTAGTATGCAAAGAAGTGGTCAAAAAGGAAATTTTGAAGTTGCTTAAGGCGCATAATTTACCCTATTTCGGATAGTAAGTAGGTTAGTCCAGTCCATGTAGTTCCTCAAAAAGGAGGGATGACAGTAGTGAAAAATAAAAAGAATGAACTCATTCCAACTAGGACTATCATCGGGTGGAGAATGTGCATAGATTACTGTAAGTTGAATTTTGCAACTAGGAAAGATCATTTTCCCCCTCCCTTCATTGGCCAAATGTTAGAAAGACTTGCTAGGAACTCTCATTTTTGTTATCTTGATGAGTATTCGGGTTTCTTCCAGATTCCCATTCACCTATAAGATTAGGAGAAAACCACTTTTACTTGTCTATATGGTACCTTTGCATATAGGAGAATGTCTTTTGGTCTTTGTAATGCTCGTGCCACTTTCCAACATTATATGACGGCCATATTTTTTTATTTCATTGAAATCACAATGGAAGTGTTTATGGACTACTTTCCTATTTATGGTTTATCATTTGATGATTATTTGAAAATTTTGTCAAAAGTGTTGGAAAAATGTGAAGAGGCTAATTTATTTTTAAATTGGGAGAAGTGCCATTTTATGGTACAAGAGGGGATTGTATTGGGTCATTTGGTGTCAAGTAAAGGTATTGAAGTTGGCAAAGCAAAAGTGGAAGTAATTGAAAAATTGCCCCCACCTACCTCAGTAAAAGGTGTGAGAATTTTTCTTTGATATGTTGGTTTTTACTGACGATTCATCAAAGATTTTTCTAAATAGAAAAACCTCTCACACGTTTACTTATTAAGGATGTACCTTTTGAATTTAATGAAGATTGTTTGAGTGGCTATTGCAAGTTGAAAGATGCCTTAGTTACAGCTCCAATTATGCAAGTTACAGCTCCGATTATGCAAGCACCTGATTGGGATCTTCCATTTGAAGTGATGTGCGATGCAAGTGATCATGCTTTGGGAGTTGTTTTGGGACAAAGAAATGACAACAAATCTTATGCCATCTACTACACTAGTTGTACTTTAGATGAGGCTCAGATCAATTACGCCACCATAAAAAAGAATTTTTGGCAATCATTTTTGCTCTTGAAGAGAAGGACTCTAAGCCACGTCTTATCCGATGGGTCTTATTACTGCAAGAATTTGATATGGAAATCAAGGATAAAGCTAATACTGAGAATGTGGTAGCTGATCACCTTTTCAAGATTACTATTCCCCGTAAAGACTGTCCAATTGATGATTCCATTCCTAGAGAACAACTATTAGCTATATCAACTCTTACAACACCATGGTATGCAGACTTGGTTAATTACATCATTTGTGGAGTGTTCCCACCAGATATTACTTCTCAACAGAACAAGAAACTCATCTTTGATGCCAAATACTATGTGTGGGAAGAGCCATTACTGTATAAATATTGTGGAGATGGTATTTTTAGACGATGCTTGCCTGAAGATGAAGTCCAAAGCGTTGTTCGCCATTTCCATTCGACGGTTATTGGTGGACATTTTGGTCCACATAAGACAACTACCAAGGTTCTCCAACCAACATTTTTTTGGCCTACTTTGTTCAGTGATGTGCAGCAATATGTGGCTACATGTGATAATTTCCAACGGATGGGAAACATATCAAAGAGAGCTGAGATGCCACAAACTAGAATTTTATGTTGAATTGTTTAATGTTTAGGGAATTGACTTTATGGGTCCGTTTCCTAATTCCCATAACTTCTACATTTTAGTGGCCGTGGATTATGTTTCAAAATGGGTGGAGGTAGTTGCGACTTCCACAAATGATGCTAAGGTGGTAATCAAGTTCTTGAAGAAACATATATTCACTCATTTCGGAATTCCAAGAATCCTTTTGAGTGATAATGGTACTCACTTTTGTAATAAGCCCCTTGAGACTCTTTTGCAGAAATATAATGTCTTTCACAAGGTTTCTACACCATATCACCTTCAAACAAGTGGGCAAGTTGAAGTTTCTAATATGGAAATAAAGGGTATTTTAGCAAAGACAGTTGATAAGTCAAGGAAGGACTGGTCTTTGAAGTTTGATGATGCTCTTTGGGCTTATCATATAGCCTTTAAAACACCTTTGGGTACAACACCATATAGAATTGTGTTTGGAAAATCATGTCATTTACCAGTGGAGTTAGAACATAAAGCATATTGGGCTGTCAAAACATTCAACTTTGACATGAAATTTGCTGGTGAAAAGAGAGCAATGCAATTGAATGAGTTGGACATTTTAAGATTGGAAGCTTATGAGAGTTCTCGCCTATATAAGGAAAAAACCAAGTTGTGGCATGACAAACATATTACCAAGAAGCGGTTTAAAGAAGGTGATTTAGTTTTGTTATTTAACCCTCATCTTCGTCTTTTTCTAGGTAAACTCAAGTCAAGATGGTCTGATCCGTTTCGAGTTTTACAAGTGTTTCCACATGGCGTGGTTTAGGTTTGGAGTGACTTTTCAGGAGCTTTTAAATTTAATGGCTAACATCTAAAACCTTATTTTGCAGGACATCCATTAGGTGCCACAATAACTTTGGCACTTTCATAACCCCAACAAAACTGATACAATTCAATGGTTTGCTTAACCATTAAATAAGCTTTGTTTATATGTAGTTGTTTACATTATTTCTTGCACATTTGATTTATGTGTTTCAAGTCTGTACAGGTACTTATGCTTTGGGAAAAAACAAAAGAAGATAAGATGATCCAGCGAATTACATGGTCCAACCGTGTGAATTCATATGACCCGTATATTGTACTAAGAGAGAATCATTTTTCAACAGCAAGATACACGGTCCAACCATGTTTACCCACACTGACCGTGTCTATTCTAATTACGATTCCCGTCAATGAGTTACACGGTCAATCTGTGTGTTCCCACATGGCCCGTGTGTCACACTTTCATGACTATTTTCATCCACAACAACATCTTTTCCCTTCCTCTCTCTCATATTCTTCTTTTTTGTCACTTCTCTCCAAACCTTAGCCCTCAAAATCGTAATCCACACTCTTCAATCTTAACTCCAACAATAAAATCCTACTCCCCTCACACACCCTATCCTACTTCCATCTCCATTATCACCATCTCACCATTCCCCTTCTATTCTCATTTTCACTCACTCTCGCCATCACATCCTTCAATAATGGAACCTAAAAGGCGTAGAATCTCAATTGGAGGGTCAAGCTCGAGCTGCAATTAACCGTATCAACCACCATAGAAATGGGGTAATTCCAATCTCCTTGGTTTAATTAACAGTGATGATTGTGATAGATATGAAAAATTGAAAGATAGATCTTTAGTTGCTACTAGGTATTACGATGAGGAAACTTTGAGTAACTTGGACTAGCTGATATATATAGATTGTTTAGGGCTATTGTTTTGAGAAATTTTCTAGATGTTAGGTGCTCAACGTATTCGAACATAGCTTTGGAATTTTTGAGTACTGTTTCTGTTGAGGTTACTCAAGGGTGTGATTGTCAAGTAGGTAGGATTTCCTTTCAACTTTTAGGGCAAAAACACACTTTAACCTTGGATGATTTTAATGCCATTTAATCCCTTCCAACCAACTTAGACATCATTCATTGTAGGGTTTCCCTTAGCTTTGATCGATATCGCTTCTAGTCTCACATTGCTAAAGGCCCATCCTATACCCCTAACTCTTCCAAAGCCACTTGCATAAAAAATCCATGCTTTTGATATGCTTAACGTATTTTATCTAGTGGGATTTTTGCTAAAGGTGATAGCACAAATTTTGTTCGAACCTCTTAATTGTATTTCTTGTATACTATGTACCTTGGTGAAACTGTTGACGTAGGTTCTTACTTGGCCTCCCAATTTCATCATATTGCTACTCAAACTAGTAGGGAAATTACTATAGGTGGTTTGATCACCCCTATTGCATTTTCTTTGGGCTTCGATCTCCTTAAAAATAGGGAATTTCTTGTTCACGGATCTGAGCAAATAGATTACCCAACTTTGGAAGCTATGCATATATATAAATCGGTAAGGGGACAATGTTATTGGGTTTACCATAATAATGTCACTTCCCGTTTGCCATGTCCAGCCCGAACTACTCTTCACAATCCATCCAACATTGGTTGGATGCCTTCGCTAGATCAAAACACTCCAAATCCATCAGATGATGCCCTATCTACTCCTACCCATCCTACTTCAATAACCTTCTCCTCATTCCAACCAGCTCCTTCTCCTTTTATTTTAACAGTCTCTAATCCACAATCACCTCCATCCAAACCGAATAAGTAAGTCTCCATACCTTAGTCACCGATCAATGTCACTATCTTCATCATTTAGGAGATAACCTTTCTACTATTAATGCAAATAAAACCACTTTGCAACAAACGATTGAGTGTCATAACGCTCAAATTCAGGATATGACAATTGCTCTCCACTCGTGGTGTGAGTAGTATTCCTCTTTAGGAAACCAACCACCTCCACCCCCCCATCTTCTCAGTGATCACTTTTTCTGACCTCTCCTTCCATTACGGACAATGCTTCGTTAATGTAGGGGAGGGTTACTTTGTTTGTTTTGTAAATATTTCCTTCTTTGTTTTGTTCAACTATTTTCGCTTTATTTTCTTTTAGAGCATGAAAGTTTGTTTGTTTATACATTTGAGTGTTTCTTTGAAAATATTTATCTCTGTTTTATTTCATTGTTTGGCTGCTATTTTATTTAGCTCTTTTACAATATTTGGGTGGTTTGTTATTGCACTTTTCTTATGCATCACCTTTGTCAACTACTAACTTCGTAGTAGTGGTGGAAGCCCGTTCATAACTAGGCTTAGCTTCGAGATAAATTGACCTATCGAAATTCTTTTAGCTAGCCGTTCGAGTTGAAAGGGACTAATTAATTTATCTTACTTGGGGACCCCTTTGTTGTTTCTATTTTATTACTCGAGAATTGCTTGATTGACTTGGTTCTAAATTAAAAAAAAAGAGGAAAAAGGAAAAGAACGAAGAAATAGTAAGGGGACACTTGAAGATTGAGAAATCAAGATTTAAGAATCAACTGAAGTTCTTTCTCCTCCTCTTTTACTTGTTATTTGTCTTGGATGTTCATGTTTATGATTTTACTCTTTAGTTGAATTTAGTCATGACTCTGTAAATTTTCTTATTCTAGGGTGTTTGTTTCAATTTGGGATTTATGCATTAAACCTTATTCCTTTACTTCTAAATTCAATGTTGTCTTGATTTTAGTATAGGATTTTGATCTAATGATGATTTTATCTATCTAATCTAAGGTTTCTTATTGAATGTTAATAGATGTTAAACTAAGTACTGAAAAGTGATGTTTTATGTCTGAATTACTATATTAGACTTAATTGAAAGAACATCTAGAAATAGGATTCATCATACAGAGTATTTGAGATTAACATTAGGTTGGATTCGATTTGAGTCAAGGAAACTAGTTTAAAAATTAGAATCAACATATTAATTACTTTGAAAGAATTAATTGATAAGAGTGGCCTAATGTACTTAGATCAATATTTTATTTCGTAAGGATGGCATGAATTCTTTGTTGGAATAAATTCCTAAAATATTAGGTTAAATTTTGTTAATCGTGTATTGATATTTCCTTTACAAATGAATTTTCATATTCAATTGCATAGCAAATTTAGAAGGTATAAATTTAGTACTTTGACCTAGTCCTTGTGGATCAACACTTGGTTGCTTTAATTAAACCCGTATACTTATAGAGGTTATCAAGTTTTTTGTACCGTTGTCGAGGATCGAACCCGGCTCGTCCGCATGACAAGAAAAAATACTCACCACTATACTACAAAGACATCATTCGACATAGGGTTCCACCTATTATTAATCGATGTTTCTTCTGGTCTTACATTGCTAATGGCCCATCCTATACCCCTAGCTCTTCCAAAGTCACTTGCATCAAAAATCTCTGCTTTTGATATGCTCAACGTATTTTATCTAGTGGGATTTTCGCTAGAGGTGATAACATAAATGTTGTTCGAATCTCTGAATTGTATTTCTTGTATGCTTTGTACCTTGTTGTAATTGTTGATGCAAGTTCTTCCTTAGCCTCCCAATTTCAGCATGTTGCTACTCAAACTATCAATACAAAAAAGAATGATAAAATAGAGCTAAAATATATCAAGAATAACAACTTATTAAACTCCCCTATGCTAGAGTTTTGCTTATCCTCAAGCAAATCAAACTTAAATGCAAACTAAAGGGGAAAATTGCTCAAATGTCATCAAAATTAGGATCACAACATCAAGCAAAATAATTCGGTGAAGCATAACTTAATAAAATACTCGCTCCAAGTAATAGTTCATCACTCACCATCTCTACCAAGCTTAGCTCAAAGATTTAATAAACCTTAATCACAATAGATATTCATTAACATTTTCAAAAACAAATTAAGATGATCCCCCATCGTCCTATTTGTCTCAAAAGAGTGCTTGGTGACTAAATTATTAATCAATATTATTATTCCCCAGTAATACAGGCCTCAAAAGGGTACCTCATTAGGTATTTCCCAGTAGCTTGCATCTCAAAGGGGTAACTAAAGACAAATTAACAACCTCAATTTTTTCAAGTCATTTAACGATCCATCAAGGGACTTAACTCTCCCAATTGCTAGTTGCTCTGTATGTAAGCCACTTAAGGAGCATGGATGTCATGTCATTCATACCGGCTAGAATTAATATGCCAAAAGTGTGTGATTATGCAGAATTTGTATCGACCCAAAAAGGGGAAATCTTTCCCAATACTAGCAACTCCATAGATTCAAGAACTTAAGGGAAGATGGCGTCGTTCCACCAACCTCAGCCAATATTGGTACTCACATAGGTCACCTAATAATATTCATCTTCTTTTTTCTTAGAACCAAGCCAATCAAGCAATTATCTATTAGCAGAATAAAAACAACAATGGGGTCTGCAAGAAAGATAAATTAATTAGTCCCTTTTGACTCGAAAAGCCAACTAAAAGAATTTGGTTAGGTCAATTTATCCTGTAGCTAAGCCTAGTTATAAACGAGATTCCACCACTACTACGGAGTTAATAGTGGACAAAGATAAGTGCATCAAAAAAGTGCAAGAACAAACCAAAATGCTCTAAAAGAAAATAAAGGAAAACAAAGTGAAAACAAAGAAAGAAATATTTACAAAACAAAAGAAAGTAACACTCCCCTACTTAAACTAAGCATTGTCCGCAATGGAAGGAGAAGTGGGTAAAGGCGATCACTGAGAAGAGGGGGTGGAGGTGGTTGGTTTCCTAGATAGGAACACCACTCACACCACGAGTGGAAAGCGGTTGTCATATCGTGAATTTGAGCATTATAAGAATCAATCGTTTATTGCAAAATGGTTTGATTTGCACTAATAGTAGAAAGGGTATCCCCTAAATGATGAAGATAGTGACCTTGATTGGTGAATAAGGTGTCAAGGCTTGCTTGTTTGGTTTGGATGGAGGTGATTGTGGATTGGAGAGCGCTAAAATAAAATATGGAAGGAGCTGGTTGAAATGAGGAGAAGGGTATTGAACTAGGTTGGGTAGGAGGAGGTGGGGTATGATCTGATGGATTTGGAGTGTTTTGATTTAGCGAAGGCATCCAACCAATATTGGATGTATTGGGACGAGTAGTTCGGGCTAGACATGGAAAACAGAACGTGACATTATTGGGGTAAACCTAATAACATTATCCCCTTACCGATTTACACATATGCACAGCTTCCAGATTTGGGCTATTCGCTCAAATCCTTGAACAAGAAATTCCCTATTTTCAAGGGGATCAAATCCTAAAGATAACGCAATAGGGGTGATCAAATCACTTATGGTAATTTCCCCAATAGTTTGAGTAACAATGGGGTTGAATGTGTGTAGAAATTTGTTGCTGAAAAATGTTTTAATATTTAGGGTTAATGATCAAAAATAGATTTTGAGGTAATTGTTAGTGATTTCGGGTTGGAATGAGCTTGGAAAATGAAGTTGAAGAGGTGTTTTATGTTAATATGAGTTATATTTGAAGGATGGGAAGTATATAGATGAAGAATGTCGAAAAATAGGTCTTCGGGAGGTTTCTGGAGACGTTCGCTGTGGCAAACTTCAACATTTTCACCGCGGCGAAACCCATTTTTCTACACAAACATGTTTTGGTATTTTGGGAATAACTTTTTTTGTAGATGTCTAAATTAAGTGGTTTTTGCTTTGACGTAAACTAGAGACATACGGCTACAAGTTTTATGAAGAAATGAAGTTTTAATTAGGTCTATAAAGATATAAATTTTTGGGTGGAAGTTGAGTATAAAATATCATTTTAGCATAAGGATAGTCCCGATGTGTTTGGAGTATAACTTTTGGATTTCTGAACCACATTGAATGATTTAAGTGTCATTGGAAACCTAAGACAATGAATAACATTTTTATAGAAGGAAGTGTTACCAAATTTCTTCATTTACCTTATCATAACGATCATGGAAAAGTCAAACCGAAAGTCTAGATTTTGAAAGAGTTATAGTTCAATCTTAGCACATTTGATTATTGAAGTCTTATGAATTTCCTTTGAATGTTGTTTGAATGAGAACTTGGTTTGTTATATAAAACCAAGAAAATCTGATCCAAGAGCAAGGGGAAGGACAACATTGAACTTGGATTATCAAGGTATATTAGGTGATTAATATATTTATAGTTGTTGTGCAATATGGGCAAATTGTCTTGCTTGCTTGTATGTTGTGTGCTGAATTGCTTGTTTTGAATTATGGAAAATTTTGAAAATGCATTGTGATTGTGATCAAGAGTTTCCCTGAAAAATATCATGGCATTTTGTATGAATGACAAGATGAGAAAGCATGATGAGCATGGAAAGTATGAATGTGTATGAAATAAGTTAAGCATTAAAATTTGATTGTGGTTGAGCAAGATATAGCCTTCTTGAACGTGCATGTCAATATATAGCCTTCTCCCTGCTGCCTGCTTGAGGTCACGAGATCCTAAGAAATTGGATTCATTTTGTTCACGGTTTAAACTTTAGTTTATCCATTTTGTTCCACAAAACTCTCGAGCCATTTTTTGGACTTTTCATCATTGATTTGGTTAAGCATGATGCATAATTGAGTGTTATATTGTGATAGATAAATTACATGAAATGTTCTTTGTGATGACATCTTGGTAATATGAGTAGTGAATTAAATTGCTGAGTATTGAATTGTTACATATATATATATAAATATATATGCTTGAATGTGTGGCTCGTTGCCAATGGCTATAAATGTATAAGCCATTGAGCTCCGCAACTCACCCCATTACCTTCCACTCCTCAAGTGTAGAACGAGAAGATCGTTGATCCTTGCAAGGCATCGGAAGCTCCAAGATAGTTAGAGACTTTTGTACTAAGTTAGTGGTTTTGGTTAGCCTTATAAGCATATCAACATTGAGCATCCTTGTGTATTTTGTTTTAAGTTTTGATGTGTATGATGATATATATTTGCTCAAACTCTTTGAATTAGTAAGGAGATGAAGAATTGAAACTCCTTTTGTGTATGATTATGAGTACTTTGTTCAATCTCTTTGGAATTGTAGTGACATGAAGAATTGAAGTTCCTTTTATATATGAGTGTGTTTAGCTAGTGGTTAGATTAAATGTGTATGTGTTAGTATTGTTTGCTAAATGTTGGGTGTCGGGTTTCAAAATTTGGGAACTCACCACGGCGTACTTTTCCCAAAGGGTGAGGTATGCTTGCCTTGAGAGTTTGGGTTGGCCGCAACAAACTTCTTCTGCGAGACGTCCGCTGCGGTGAACATTTATGTCGCTGCAGTGAACCCGCCATTTTCCCACGCTGCTAATCCTTTAAACTTGAATGTTGTCGAACCTCCCCTCGCATGATCCTTACCCGATGACCCCGAGCGATCGCCTCGGGATAGGAATCGGGACCGGGGCCCAACAAAAGTTCATTTTTTCTTCACTTTTGGCTAAATTATCTCTCCCTCATTTTTCTTCATTCTTTTTCTCCACTATCTAGGATACACTCTTCTCACCCTTTCAAAGTGAGCTTTGCATTAACCTTTCATTTTCTACTCTAAAATCATGTTGTTGTTTTTATTTGTCAGAAAAAGACCTAACTATTCCACCTTTAAATGGTGATAAATGTGTGAGAGAAGAAAGCTAGGGTTGAGAGAGAGATCTTGAAGAATTTGAAGAATCTTAGAGGTTAATCAAGTAATAACCTATTACTCTTCATGGATTTGATGAATGAAGCATGTATGATGATGGTTGGTGATAGATTGATTAGTTAAAGGAAGTTGATCATATGCTATAATGTGAATGAAGAAATGGATGAAATAAACTTGGTAGTTGAATTGTTATGAATTGATGTTGCATAATTTGAAGAGTTGCATGGAAGTAGAAAATGGGGGTTGAGATTGTTAGAGAAAAGAGAAAAAGGGGTAAAAATGGGTCTGAAACTTCCATGATTAAACTATATTGATCTAGGCAGATTTTGACAAAATTGTCTTCATGAAAGTTATAGATTTTTTTAGCTTTTTAATGATATAAAGTATGAAAATTTTGGATTTCTGGATTGAAGGTTATGGGGGTTCGAAGTGAGGTAATCTGTTGGAATAGTATGAAATGGTATGATTTCACTGAGTATGCTTCAGTCTTTTAGCCATACATTTTTCTCTAGTTATCCAAATGAGATGAATCTTGATTTCGATTAAACTGGAGACATATCGATACATTTTTTATGAAGACATTAAAGTTAAATTCTTTCTTGAAAAGTCTCAAAACTTGACATGAAATTGAGAACTGGGCATAGTGTTGGGCCCCATTCCCGAAGCCCAACGATCGGTTCAAAATCGAAGAACATAACCATAAACGGGTTTCCTAACTCTTTAACCCTCAAGG
>JANVCL010393882.1:0-13657 GCA_026546855.1 Erythroxylum incrassatum
GTACATATGTACAAAGCAAGGTTAGTGGCGAAAGGTTACAGACAAAAACAAGGAGTTGATTTTGATGAAACTTTTTCACCAGTAGCAATGCTTAAATCCATAAGGATTTTATTGGCTATAGCTACACACCATGATTATGAAATTTGGCAAATAGATGTCAAAACAACATTTCTCAATGGTAATTTGTAAGAGGATGTGCATATGACACAACTTGAGGGTTTTGAATCCAAAGAATTTCCTGATCAATTATGCAAGTTCCAAAGTTCCATTTATGGATTGAAGCAAGTGTCCCGGAGTTAGAACATCCGTTTTGATGAAACAATAAAATAGTTTGATTTTATAAAAAATTTGGATGAACCTTGTGTTTACAAAAAGGTAAGTGGGAGTGCAATCATTTTATTAATGCTTTATGTGGATGGCATATTGCTTATTGGAAATGACATTTCAATGTTGCAGTCTGTTAAGATATGGTTATTTAAGAACTTTTCCATGAAGGATATGGGAGAAGCAGCTTATCTACTAGGAATAAAGATCTATTAAGATAGATCAAAAAGGTTGCTTAGATTATCTCAATCCACGTATATAGATAAAGTACTAAAGAGATTTAGCATGGAGAATTCCAAGAGGAGATTCTTACCCATATCGCGTGAGATTTCTCTCTCATAGTGTATGTGTCCAAAGACACATAAGGAGAGATGTAAAATGGATTGTATTCCATAAGCTTAAATAATTGGGTCAATCATATATGTGATGCTATGTACTAGACCAGATGTTACTTATGCTTTGAGCATAACAAGCAGATATCAAGCCAATCCCAATTAGGGTCCCTGGACGATTGTGAAAAACATCTTGAAGTACTTGAGAAGGACTAAAGATATTTTTCTAGTCTATGAAGGAACTGAGTTGATAGTTCAGGATCATTCGTTCTAGTCTAATCAAGATAATAGTAGATCACAGTTAGGGCATATTTTTTACTCTTTATGGTGGTGTGGTTAGTTGGAAGAGTTCCAAACAACCAACTATTACAGGTTCAACAACTGAAGCTAAGTATATTGCAGTTTCTAAGGCAACGAAAGAAGCAGTTTAGATTAAGAAGTTCATCACTGAACTTGGAGTGGTTCCTAGCATTGTTGATCCGATAGTAGTGTACTGCGACAACAATGGTGTTATTGCACAAGCAAAGGAACCCAGGTCTTATCAACGGTCCAAACATGTACTTAGGAAGTTTCACTTGCTTAGGGAGATAATGGAGCGGAAAGATATAGCATTGGCGCGAGTTCCCATTGAAGAGAATCCAACAGATTCTCTTACTAAGTAGTTCTCTCAAAAGAGACATGATCGACATACAGATAGATAAGGTATTAGATTCATAGGGGATTGGCTTTAGTGCAAGTAAGAGATTGTTAGTTTATGCCTTTACAACCAATCAATTGGATGCAAATTAATGTATGACATTATTTTGAATTAATGAAAAAGCTTTATTTATCTTTATGTATTAATTTAATTCATATTTTATGTTTTAATACTAAAGATAAAATCCTTGAAATAATTACTGTGTAATTGAAATTATGTTAAGATCATAATTATGGGATTCAATTTACACTTATGCATTATTCCTAAATGTTCCCAGTTGTAGTTTCATAAAGACTGGATATTATTGAAATGGTAAATCTGGCACATATTATGTTTCTTTCTTATGAAAAAGTAATTGATCTTATAAATTAAAGTATAGAGATACTTAAACTAATATGTGGGTGATTATTAGAGAATAAGTCACTTAACTGACTAGATAATGAGAATTCCAGATGAAATATTATTTATGCGTCTATGAATTATCTCGTAATGATGGTTGTATAATTGAGCCTCATATTTGAGATTACCAAGGCATCTAGTGTGGGAATTACTGTGTTTTGATGCTACTTATTATTTGTCCTAGGATAATTCAGTTGGTAATTATTGGATACAGTATGAAATATATGTAGATAATTGAGTAAGTCAACATATAATTCGTCACTCTAAAGTAATTAGAGAGAATATTCTACTCCTCTTGATTAGTAATGATTTATGGAATTCTCTGACCAGAGTGAATTGATATTTGAAAAAGAGTTTTCATCTTTCAAATACAATTCAATTACTAATTGGCAAGAACGAATATGATTGGATGATAAGAATAGACACTATATCCATACTCTGTCCAATTAGAATATTGAATGACGAAAGGATTAAATTATACATTATAACCATGCATGGACAGGTTAAGTCAATCAATTTGACATTCTTGATATTTGGGTAATCATAGCATGTTGCTAGACGTCAATCATGATTTATGATTATGAATTATTTAATTGAAGAATTAAAGATAAATCAAAAGAAGTTTTAATTTATCCAATTCTAATTGTGAACTAGGATTATAATTTATAATCACTATCAATTTATTAGGAATCTATTGGGTCACATATCAAAGAGCAATTTGTGAAAGAAAAATCAATTTAATTAAGTTTGACTTAATTATAAAGTTTAAGAAACTTTGGGGATCAAATATGAGATATTTGATTTTATTAAAATTAAATTAATTATAATTAGAATTTGATTTTAATTATAATTATAATTAAAGAGATTTAATTTTAATAAAAGACTTTTATGATTTTTTCTATTTAAAGGAAAAAGTTTTTTAAAAGCTAGCACTTTTGTCTTCTTCCTCTCAAATCAGTTTGAGAATTGCTCTGTGGATACCATCAGAGGTTGAACACTTAAATAGCTCGTGATTGATTAATCGGACAAAATTTCAAAGATTTTTCAACAGAAAAGCAAATAATGTACGATTTCTAAATCGTTGTATGTTTTATTCAAGTTTATTCAATTATTGGAATTCGCTCGGAATCTCTAAAATTTTTGTTTTTCGTTGCGCCCGTGAATCAATTACGGTTGGATTCCAACAAATATTGCATGAAAAATGATGCCATGTGTTACATAGCACAGCCATGGATAAAATGTCATTTTTATATTCTTTGTTTGGGCTTTGTAATGGTGATTGAAGGTAAGGGAGTCAAGTGTTAGGAAATTTAAACCATTAAGATGTTAAAAATCTGTAAATCTAATAACTATTTGAAAATTAATCTTATAAATTTTGATGAATAAATGATTGAAAATTAACTTATCAGCTCAATTTAAATAAAACACATAAATTTTAATGTTGAGAATATCCACATATGATTGTCACATGTCGAAGAAAGAGGAAAAAAAGATTAATATATAAACCTAGTAGATTATTCTACCTATTGCCAATTAATTTTAGGATGAAATCTCACTTGAACTTGTGTGTGGTTTAACTTTCTCTTTGTTTAGGCCTGTAAGCTATTGCAAATTTGATATGATATCAGAGCTTGTGAAAATCTTTATTTATTGTTTGCCCTAGAAGGGGGCCATCATTTAAACAACTGGAGAAGGATTTAAAGTATGCATGGACCTCAATTAAAAATCTAACCCTGATAATGATTGTTTATTGTCAATTGATTTTAGGATAGAATCTCACTTGAGTTTATGTGTGGTTCAATTTTTCTTCTCGTGTAGACTCACGAGGCCATTGCAAATTTGACAGGTCTTAAATAAATTGCAACTCTTTTTATCGCTATTTGAACTTTCAATCTACTACATGGAAAGACTTTTGATAAAGCTTGATTCATTGGACGACCTTAGGAGTGTGAGTCAACTTTTTTCCCTGCTATTTGTATTTCTAAAAATCAGCGATTGGAGCTTCTTAATCTCTGTGGATATAGCAATATCACGTACAAGAAAAGAGGATAAGGTCGGGGAGATTTACATTGCTGGTAATGGGTATCAATGTTTAAAAGATAATTGAACAAAAAAAGACAACCGCTAGAAACTAACTAACATATTAGTCTCCAAGTATTCTAAAACCAATCAAACAAACAAAAACAAAGACATTGATGTCTCAAAAATGTTTTTCTTGTAAGCCAAGGGAAGAACCGGGATAGAGTCGTCACATGCGGCGGTTGTTACCCATGTCACAGCTCACAATTATTGCCCCATAATCGTAGAATTACTGGACAATGACTAATGTTCAAGAAAGCCAATGAAATAATGGTATGGTTGGAATGTTCAAATCCAATCTTTAAGCCAAAATTATTCCGAGTCCTTAAGTTGGTGGATCCCATTAAAAGTTGTTACTTTTTTTCAAAAAATATATAGTGGCAGTACCTTTAATTGAGATATATATATATAGAGAGAGACCCTCCTCAAATTGTCGTGCATTATAAGCATTTACTTGCTTGGTAAGTGAGAAGGGCTGAAAAAGGCATTATTTTTCTTTGTTTACTTGTTAAATTATTTATTCATTCAGATTTTTGTTGGAATGGAACTCAATTAGATATTTTATAATGCTAACTATGACGATGTTGAAGTACATCTTAAGTTGTTTTTAGTTTTAGCCAATAAATCACTCCCTCTTATCTAAAATAGAAGTCGTTTTAGAATAATGCACACTTATTAAAAAAGTTAATGAAATGTTTGATATATCCTTATTAATTGCACGTTGAAGTGCCTTGAAAATATAATTTGTATAATTAAGATGTGAGAGAAATTAAAAGGTAATTTTGGAAATAAAATGATAATCATGTATAAAAAGTCACGAACAACACTTATTTTGAATAATTAAAATTTCTCTAAAATGACTTTTATTTTAAATAAGAGGGAGTATTATTAAGAGACTCTAGTTCGGACTATACAACGAATTGTTACTATAGGAAAAAAACAACATACAAAGAATGTTTTTCCTCGAACGGAAGGAATCTTCAGTTTCTCTCGCTCGAGCTACCTTTAATGGTCTGTTCTTTAAAATTCCTTTTGTTATCAACTTTGCCTACCTAATCCAGCTTTTTACATATCAATATCGTTAAAGTCGTAAGGTCTAATCAAATGTCACCGCAAGGAGCATTGAACTTTAGTGATGTGAATTTCAGAAATATCTAATATAATATAAACCCACAAGAATATCAGGAAACAGCGCCAAGTTAAAGGTTATTAATTGGTTGTGTAGAGACAAATAAGAACGAAGAAGAGCGCTTTATGCATTTTGTTTCCCAAATTGTTTTGCTTCAACGATCTGAGTGTAAATTTCCATGGACCCTGCACATTTCAAGGATGAAAAGCCTGCAAGAGCAAAAGAAAATCGTGGACAGATCAAATTGGAAGGAAATGAGAGTTTGCGTAACAAAAGGAATAGTCTTTAAACTCCATTCAGTGGATCACAAAACATGACTGTAACTCAATTCAATATATATTCAACACTAACATGTGTTATAATCATAAATAAATTGAACACGGAAGAAATCAATCTACCTCCTACAACTGATGTTCTTATTTGGAAAGTTTTGAATGTTCTACATTTTTGGAATTCTTCTAAACTCTAAGTTGCAAATTGATGGTGTACTTTCAAAAGGGTAAAAGGACCTTAAGGATTCAAAACCCCAGCAAGTGAAAAAATATATCAAGATGCTCCCATTAAGCACATTGATAATTACCATAAAATTAAGAAATTATTGTCCGCTGATTGCTGAATGTTGGACCATTTATGAGTATTAAAATTATCTAGAATATGAAAAATATCTCATACTCTTTCACTTGGTTTATACATTTAATTTGATCTCAAATCGTAATTCGATCTAAATATAGTATATTAATTATGATGTTAAGTTTTTTAATAGTTGAGTATTATAACATTATTTAATAAATAATTTTTATTAATGAAAAGGGATATTAATGGAATTTTTTTCCAAGCAAAATCAGTTATCTCATTCCAGAAATTCTAATGGCTCCACATTGCAAGCAAATTTGTATGTCATCCTATCTATGATTGACGATGATGCCAACTCTGTAGCCGATTAGTCATTTGCTTGGTATTTCAACTCGATACCAATGTCGAATGTCATAGCAAAAAATTGAAACCCTAATCAAAATTCAAAATTAGAACCATAAATAAAATCTCCAAACTCAAACCCTTAATTACAAACCTTATTAAAAATCATATTTTATTTTATTTTTTCACTATAACCCCTTTCTGATTCTTGATGCTTCAGAGAATTTAGACTTACAATTAGATGTAAACCATATTTGAAACTCTAGAATCAAGAACGTCAACTTATCTGATGCAAAAATAATGATTGTAATCTTCCCTTCTCTTTAATGGCTGTGATTTTTCAATAACGATCGCATATGGCATCTTTAACATTTGATTTAGCTTTTAGCAATGAAAACTCCATGCGGTGTCATGTGAATTGGATTCTAATATTATTAGTTTATGCCCTTGCAGCCAATCAATTGGATGCAAATTAATATATGACATTATTTTGAATTAATGAAAAGACTTTATCTATCTTTATGTATTAATTTAATTAATATTTTATGTTTTAATATTAAAGATAAAATTCTTGGAATAATTACTGTATAACTGAAATTATGATGAAATCATAATTATGATATTTAATTTACATTTATGTGTTATTCCTAAATATTCCTAGTTGTAGTTTCATCAAGACTGGATATTGCTGAAACGGTAAAACTAGGACACATCATGTTTCTTTCTTACAAATAAAGTAATTGATCTCATAAATTAAAATATAGAGATACTTAAACTAATGTGTGGGTAATTATTAGAGAATAAGTCACTGAACTGACCCGATTATGAGAATTTCAGATGGAATATTACTTATGTGTTTATGGATTATCTCATAATGATGGTTGTATAATTGACCCTCAAACTTGTGATTATCAAAGAATCTAGTGTGAGAATTACTATATTTTGATGCTACTTATGAATCGTCCTAGGATAATTCAGTCGGTAGTTAGTGGATACAGTATGAACCATATGTAGATAATTAAGTAAGTCAATATACGACTCGTCAATATAAAGTAATTAGAGAGAATATTCTATTATTCTTAATTATTAATGGTTTATGGAATTCTCTGGCCAGTGTGAATTGATATTTGAAAAGGAATTTTAAGTATAGATACGGTGTTTACTCTTATCATTCAATCAAATCATGTTCGTTCTTGTTAATTAGTAATTGATTTATAATTGAAATTTGAAAAGGCTTTCAAATTTTAATTATAAATCAATTACTAATTAGTAAGAACGAACATGATTGGATGATAAGAGTAGACACCGTATCCATACTTTGTCGAATTATAATATTGAATGACGAAAGGATTAAATTATACATTATAGCCATGCATAGATAGGTTAAGTTAATTACTTTGACATTTCTGATATTTGGGTAATCATGACATGTTGTTAGATGTCAATCATGATTTATAATTATGAATTATTTAATTGAAGAATTAAAGGTAAATTAAAAGAAATTTTAATTTATTCAATTCTAATTGTGAATTAGAATTAGAATTTATAATGATTATCAATTTATTAGGAACCTAATGAGTCACACATTAAAGAGCAATTTTTGAAATAAAAATCAATTTAATAAAATTGGACTTAATTACAAAGTTTGAGAAACTTTGGAGATCAAATATGAGAGATTTGATTAAAATTAAATTAATCATACTTAGAATTTGATTTTAATTAAAATTAAAGAGATTTAATTTTAATAAAAGACTCTTACGATTTTTTCTATTTAAAGGGAAGAGCTTTTTAGAAGCTACCACTTTTGTCTTATTTCTTTCAAATCAGTTTGAGAATTGCTCTGTGGATACTATCAGAGGCTGGATACTTGAATAACTCGTGATTGATCAATCAGACAAAGTTTCAAAGATTTTTCAACAGAAAAGCGAAACAAGATATGATTTCTAAATCATTTTATGTTTTATTCAAGTTTATTCAATTATCGAGATTCGCTCGAAATTTGTAAAATTTTTGTTATCTGCTGCGCCCGTGATTCGATCACGATTGGATTCCAATAGTGGCATCAGAGTCTCCTTTAATTGTTTCACTTGGATTCATTGTTTGATTATTGTTGATTTGATAAAAGTAATATGTTATGCTTCTGGTTTTGTTTTATCCGAAACCATTCTTTCGACTACTCTTAGCTTTGATTTCTAAAAATTGTTGTTCAATCTGCCTATTCGTATGAGCATTGGAAATTGTTTCCTATGCGTGTTCTATTTCTGGAATGACCAAAGTATAAAACAAATTGTTCTAACATAGAGCATTTTGCGTTTTTTTTAAATATCAAGCTCTTACCTCACACCACCGTAGCCTGTAAATTTGCAACTTGAGATTTGTTTTCTCTATGTGTGCATTTGTATATGTCTACGTATTTTTTCCTAGTTCTACCCTTCTGCAAAGCGTCTGTTAAAGACGTTGTCAAACTGCTCTTTGACAGCGGGCCACGTACAGTGCACACTCCCCACGTGTCATCATTTGGCACGTGCACCAGAGACCCTCCCAACTCTTTTTTATGTCTTTTAAATGTTTTTAAACCCTTAAATCTTCAATTTAATTAATTTAATAGAAATTAAATTAATTTATACTCCTAATAAATTTGAAAAGTGTTTTACTAATTTTTGAAAAATTGTTTTTTAAAAAGGAATATTTATTAGGAAAGGTTTTGGAATTTAATTTAATGTTTCAAGAGTTGAATTATTAAATTAAATTTATCATCAAATCAATAATTAGAATCAATCAAAAGTTTTAAATAATTTCTTTCATAATTGGATTGTGTTTGAAATTATAAATATAATGAGATTATATTATTTTGATGAGATTGGAAATTTTTGAAATTTTAAATCCCTCAATAAAATGTTAATTACATGTTATGAACGTAATAGGTGTCTTCCATTATTTGAGATTAAAACCATAATTCTGTTTATTGTTTGACTTGTTGAGAAAACTCAAGGTCACTTTAATCCGGATATATTTTATCTCAAATTAATGAGTTCTACTTAACTAAAATTGTATGATTTGGATGAGCAAATTCATGATCATATAAATTTAGAGATAGGGTTAGGAATAATATATGTGATATATTTTTGGCAAAAGTTGTCACCTAACGGTTTTATGAGTCACATGAGATGTGATTGAAAAGTTGTTTTCTACCTAATTTATTTTTAGTTGGTTTATTAAGCAAACTCAAGATTAATTAATTTTAAATAGGATCCTTGCCTACTAAGAAATTATTTCACAATTTTTTGATATAATAGTGAGGGCTATTATTTTGAAGAAAATAGTGAGAGTAATCAAATATTTTAAAGTCCTTATTTTATTTGATTTTGGATATAAACTAACATATGCTCCTTTTATGCTTTTCGGTTATTGAATTCGAAGATGAGTACCAACCTGACATTGAGGAGCATCATAGATGCTAACAAGTTGACTGAACCTAACTTTTCAGATTGGCTACAAAACTTAAGAATAATTCTTAGGCAAGATAAGAAGTTGTACGTTCTTGATACTCCTACTCCATCAGAACCTTCTTCAGATGCTACTGATGAAGATTGGGAGAAGTATCAACATTATATTGATGACGTTAAACAAGCTATATGTGTGATGTTAGCTTACATGTCTCTTGAACTTTAGAGGTAACATGATAACTTGGATGCACCTACTATGATACTACATCTTAAGGAGTTATTTGGCGCACAAAGTAGGGTGGAGAGATATCAAATCTCCAAGGCACTATTTCAATGCTAAAGATGATTGGGTATATTAAAAAATTGACCCAGTTAGGTTTTGTCATGGACTACGAGTTAAGCGTTGATCTGGTGTTGTAGTCTCTGAGTTTGATCTTTTCATAGTTTATCATGAACTTCAATATGAATCATAAGGACATGACATTGCTTGAACTGTTGAACATGCTTAAGATTACGGAAGGGTGCCTTAAGAAGAAACCCAAATTTGTACTTATTGTCAGTTCTTCTAAAAGCAAGAAAAAGGGCTTTAAGAAGAATAATAAAAAGAAAAAGAAGGCTTCTACTAATGTAGTAAAAGCCAAAGGAGGTGACAAGAAGAAGAGCAATGACAAAGGCATATGTTTTCATTGCGGAGTCAATGGACATTGGAATAGGAACTACTTATCTTATATTGCTAGCTTCAGCTTGAAAGAAAATAAGCTTAAGGAAGTTGTCTCTTCAGGTATGTTTATGATTGAGATCAATCTTTCTACCTCTGTTCCACATTTTTGGGTATTAGATACTGGTTTTGGTTCTCATATATGTAATAACATGCAGATGTTAACAAACAGTATAGCATTGAGAAAAGGCAAAGTGGACTTACAAGTCAGTAATGGAGCAAGAGTTGTTGTATTAGCTATTGGAACTTGTAGTTTAGCTTTGCCTTCTGATCTTGTACTTGAACTAAATAGTTGTTATTATGTTCTTGCCATCACAACAAACATTATTTCTATTCCATGTTTGGACATGAATGGATTTGTCTTCAATATTAAGAATAATATTTGTTCTTTTTATAAAGATGATGTTTATTATAGATCTGATATGCTTATAAATGGTTTGTATGAATTAGATCTTAAAAGACAAAATCTACAAATAAATAGCAAGAAAAGGAGATTAAGTGACCAAAATCATTCTTATTTATGGTATTGTAGGTTAGGTCATGTTAATGAAACTAGAATCACTGTTATATAAAGAAAGATATTTAGATCCTTTCGATTATGAATCATATGAAACTTGTGAATCTTGTTTAATGGGTAAAATGACCAAACTTCCCTTTAATGGAAAGGAACAATGCACTAATGAGTTGTTAGAGCTTATATATTCAGATGTATGTGCCCTCTGTCTACTGAAGCTAGAGTTGGATTTTCATATTTCATTACGTTTATAGATGACCATTCTAGATATGGTTATGTGTATTTGATGAAACAAAAATCTGAATCAATTGAAAAGTTCAAAGAATTTATACCAGAGGTAGAGAAACAACCTGGAAAAATTATTAAGACATTTAGATCAGATCGAGGTGGCAAATACTTACACCACGAGTTTCTTGGTTACTTAAAAGAGAATGGGATTCTCTCACAATGGTCTCCTCCCATAACTCCTCAACATAATGGAGTTTTTTAGAGGAGAAATTGTACAATTAGATATGGTATGTTCTATGATGAGTTATGCAGTCCTTCCTATTTCTTTTTGGGGATACGCAATTGAAACTACAATATATCTTCTAAATAGAGTTCCATCTAAATTGGTTGATAAGACACCATATGAGATATGGACTGGTACAAGACCTGGATTTTCACATTTAAAGATTTGGCGATGTGAAGCTTATGTGAAGCCTACTATATCTGATAAGCTTCAAGCTAAATCAAATAAATGCAAATTTGTGGGATATCCGAAAGAGAGTTTCAGTTATCAATTTTATCATCCTATTCAGCAAAAGGTATTTGTCTCAAGACATGCTACAATCTTAGAAAGAGAATTTATTCTCAAAGAAAGTAGTGGGAGTGGGGTTAAACTTAGAGAAGTTCAAGAGCCACAAATTCACATTGAAATGGAACAAGAACCTCAAGTTGATACATATGATGTACAACCGAGAGTTCAAGAGACATATCATCTGTAACGAACTAGTATGATACATTTCCACTAGATTAGATCTATATATTAAGCAATGAAAGGGTAACGTATCACTCATACATGATGAACCTACTGATTTTAAAGAAGCAATGTTAGAAATTGATTCTTTAAAATGGCAAGAAGCCATAAAATCTGAAATAAAATCCATTTACACTAACCAAGTATGGACTTTGGTGGATGCACCTGAAGGTATAGTACCTAATGGGAGCAAATGGATTTTAAAAAACTGACATGGATGAAAATGTACATACGTATAAAGCAAGGTTGATGGCAAAAGGTTACAGATAAAAACAAGGAGTTGATTTTGATGAAACTTTTTCGCCAGTAGCAATGCTTAAATCCATAAGGATTTTATTGGCTATAGCAGCATATCATGATTATGAAATTTGGCAGATGGATGTCAAAACAACATTTCTCAATGGGAATTTGCAAGAGGATGTGTATATGACACAACCTGAGGGTTTTGAATCCAAAGAATTTCCTGATCAAGTATGCAAGTTGCAAAGGTCCATATATGGACTGAAGCAAGCGTCGCGGAGTTGGAACATCCGTTTTGATGAAACAATCAAAGAGTTTGGTTTTATCAAAAATGTGGATGAACCTTGTGTTTACAAGAAGGTAAGTGGGAGTGGAGTGGTTTTCTTAGTGCTTTATGTAGATGACATATTGCTCATTGGAAATGACATTTCAATGCTCCAGTCTGTTAAGATATGGTTATCCAAGAATTTTTCCATGAAGGATATGGGAGAAGCAGCTTATATACTAGGTATAAAGATCTATCGAGATAGATCAAAGAGGTTGCTTGGTTTGTCCCAATCCTCGTACATAGACAAAGTGTTAAAACGGTTTAGCATGGAAAATTCCAAGAGAGGATTTTTACCTATATCGCATGGGATTTCTCTTTCCAAGAGCATGTGTCCTAAGACACAAGAAGAAAGAGATAGAATGAATGGTGTTCCATATGCTTCGGCTATTGGATCGATCATGTATGCGATGCTATGTACAAGACCAGATGTTGCTTATGCTTTGAGCATAACAAGCAGATATCAAGCTAATCCCGGTGAGGGTCATTGGACAACTGTGAAAAATATCTTAAAGTACTTGAGAAGGACTAAAGATATTTTTCTGGTCTATGGAGAAACTGAGCTGAGAGTTCAGGATTATTCAGATGCTAGTTTCCAGTCTGATCAAGATGATAGTAGATCACTGTCAGGGTATATTTTTACTCTTTGTGGTGAAGCGATTAGTTGGAAGAGTTCCAAACAACCAACCATTGCAGATTTAACAACTGAAGCTGAGTATATTGCAGTTTTTGAGGCAGCGAAGGAAGCAGTTTGGATCAAGAAGTTCATTACTGAACTTGGAGTGGTTCCTAGCATTGTTGATCCAATAGTAGTGTACTGCAACAACAATGGTGCTATTGTACAAGTGAAGGAACCGAGATATCATCAGCGATCCAAACATGTACTCAAGAAGTTTCATCTAATCCGGGAGATGGTGGAACAGAAGGACATCCAGATAGAACGAGTTCCTACTGAAGAGAATCTAGCAGATCCTCTCACTAAGCCATTGTCTCAAAAGAGACATGATAGACATATGGATGGCTATGGTATTCGATACATTGGTAATTGGCTTTAGTGCAAGTAGGAGATTGTTGGTTTATGCCCTTGCAGCCAATTTGGTTGTACATTTAATTGTACAAAATTTGTTTTATTCAATAAAAGGCATTCTTTATTTTTGTGCATTTTAATTATTTAATTATTAATCATAAAGATAAAATCCCTGGAATAATTGTTATGCAATTACAAATTATAATGTGATTATAATTATGAGATTCAAATTGCATTTTCGTATTATTCCTAAAATGTTTCTAGTCACATTTTCATCAAGACAGGTATTGATGAAATGGTTAGACTAGCATATATTTATTTCTTTCTTATGAAGAAAGTAATCGATCTCATAGATTAAAGTATGGAGATACTTAAACAAACATGTAGGTGCTTATTAGAGAATAAGTTCACTGAACGGACCCAATTATGAGAATCCCGAATGGAACATTACTTGTGTGTCTGTGGATTATCTCATTATGATGGTTGTATAATTG
>JANVCL010393913.1:0-13654 GCA_026546855.1 Erythroxylum incrassatum
TAATTGATGATTTATGGGATATATTTATTTGTGAATGAGATATGTGTGATCGTTTTTATGGCAAAGAAAGAATAAGAGTAAGCATAAGTTTTGTTAAAGATGAGATTGAGTTTAAAACGAATTATATGAATTGAGTGTTATATGAGGATGAAATTTCCAGTGGGGAAATTATATTGTTTTGATTTATATAAGATTGATTAAAGAGAAAATGAATGAATAATATGAAAAAGAAAAAAAACTTATACCGGGTTTTCGGATTGGCATCTATAAGGTTTCCAACGCGATCCTTTTGTTTTGTCAAAAAAAGTTTAAGTTCACGGATGTCGAAAATTTGTTTCGGTTCGATTGATCCGTTTTTTTGCTTCGTCTTCGATTTGCTTTCGATTTGGTTCGCTTCGAACTTCTTTCCTTCAATTTTTCGTTTTCGATTTTGTTTCCGCATTTTTGTTATCCGATTTTCCGATTCAATTAGTTTTGATTCGATACTTTTGCTTTGTGTTTCGCTTAAGATTTTGCTTCCACTTTATGATTTCCGATCCGTTCATTTGGTTCGCTTTTTGTTTTCGTTTTTTTGTTTTTTCGGTTGGGGTCCTGTTCCGAGATCGGGTCCCAACAGAATGTTATATCTTCATATGCATATAACACTACTATTGCTTGTGAAGAAGAACAATAGAAGGATAATGATCTGCATGCTTCGGTAAGCAACTTACGAGAGGAAGTAGCTCAAATACGACAAGACCTCAAATTACTTCGCACTGAAATGAAGGAAATGTTTTCAGAAATGATGAAGCATCTTCGGTCATGATCTTTTTGATCAATAACAAATAGGGGGAGAAAGGAGAAAAGTAGAAAGAAATTGACAAAGATAAGGGGAGAAAGGAAAGAAAAGAGAAGAGAAGATCAGAAGAAGAAGATAGTGCTTACAATTCTTCAAGTTTATATCGTCTTTTAAATAATAATAATACTTTCTTTATAACAACTATGTTTGATTATTTGTTATCAGCAAAAAGGGGAGATTGTTAAGTCAAAATGACTTTATGATTAATATTTTGATGAAGACCAAATAAAAACAATAGAAGAAAGTAAGACGAAGCGCGGACAAAATAAGACGAACCGGAAGTGGAAAGTAAGACGCAAGAAAATAAGACGAAGTATAAGCGAAAAGTAAGACGCAAGAAAATAAGACAAAGCAGAAGTGGAAAGTGATATGCAAGAAAATAAGACGAAGCGAAGTCGCAAATGAGACGAAAGAGAGTAAAACGAAGCAGAAACAAAACTAAGATGAAGACCCGATACCACGTCAGATAGTTAATCAGTCTGAGTTAGTTACAAAACACAACTGAATAACTGTTTCTACAAAGATCAAGAAACAAGAAGAAGGAAGCGATTATCAAGAAGCGGTTGAAGATGAAGGCTATAAATATGAGTCGAAATCGAAGACTGTCGAAGTTAGTGATCTTAAAAAAATTAGCGATTTCAAAGAGATTGTGAATCATTGTATTCATTGTGCTAAACTCTAGAGCTATATTGTATGTAACAAAGCTCGAAACATCTTTCAGTAGAAAGAAGGAAAGTTGAAAGCCTGAAGAGGCTAAGTGAAAAGAATACTTGTCGTAAGATACCTGAAGAGACTCGGCGAAAAGAATACTTGTAATTTTGTGAAGAATAGTGAAATCTCAGAAAGGATTCTGAGGACTGGACGTAGCCCACGATTTAGGGTGAACCAGTATAAATCTGTTGTGTCAATTCCTACTCTCAACTCTCAACTTTTGTTCATATTGTTTTATACAATGTATTTTGAAGCAAATTGCAATACTTTGTAATACTGATAATTCAATAATTCTGAAAAAGCAAGTTTTCAAAAGAAATTTTGAAAACGGGATTGTATTCAAGAAAACAGATACACAATTCAACCCCCACCCCTTCCTGTGCGTTTTGTAAGCCTATACTAACATGTGATTTACTTCATTTAGGATCTTATTTAGTATCATTAATTTTTAAGGAAGAGGTATAGGAGAGTTTACATTTTGTTCAAAGTATTTAAAGGAAAGAGATTAGACTAGCCTCACTCTTAGATATTTCGACCTTAAAGGGCTTTAAAGGGGAGTACATTATAGATCTTTGACACAGAACGTGTCATACATTGTTATTAGGATTAAACTTGATACATTTAGCCATTGTATTATGGCTATCATAATATTGTTTATGCATGCAGACACTTTTTGTGGCAAATGTTGATGTCACTAAGTCTATAACACGATGTTATAGTTCCTCGGTCTATATTTCCTATCTCTTATTTAGGAGAATTCTTAAGGTAAGAAAATAAGTAAGAGTTATGTAATTTATATCAAAACTTATATGCAATATTGGTTTTCCCATTTATATATTATTACTAAATTAACTTAAAGAGAGTGACTAAATATTTTGACTAATTTGATTGTTGTTGAACTAAGCAAAGAATATGAGATTTACTTGTGTTATATTGGAATTTGTATAGGGATAGGAAACCTGGAACTAAAGATTACGGTAGGTCCATGAATTTAAGTTGTTCAAATATTTAATATATGACATTGTTATTGACAAATATGATGGGTAGTGTAAGAATCGACAAAAATTTGGATATATAGATATGACCAAGTGATGTCAAAATAGGTCAACTCTTTGCCATCAATTTCTTCCTCCTATAACAAAATTGTGTAAGTGGACACACAAGAATAACATTACATGCTCATTTATAATCTAACGATTACGTTGGGGATTAGTCTTGGATAAGTTGTATACTTATGAGATCTTATACCTTTTTGTTAATTTGAATCTAACCGTGTATTTGTAAGGTTGTTGCCTAAATTTAGATAAAATTTATATTGTTTATAAAGGACCTTTAAATATTCCTAAAAAGTTGAGTTTCCCAAAACTTTTATTTCTTGCCAAAGAAATCGAAACATAAACCCTATGAGAAAATTTTTCATTTTGCCATGGTCCATTATCAGCTGGTTGATTTCAAATTAGTTATATGTATTGTACTTAAGGTATTCATTTATTTTCTCAATCATCTCCATCAATAGAATATTTTTAGTAAAATATTATATCTAAAAATTCAATTAACCATAAAAAATTAAGCAAAAAAGATCAGGGGCTTTAAAATTTGTTGAAAACTTTATAGGATTCTATAAAATTGATGAATGATTTTTTAAAATTTAAATTGATAAATAATTAATGCAATAAGGAGCCTATGGTTTTACAACCTTCAGTTTCATTCAATCTTATCATTTTGTATTTCATTTAAAAGTTTTAGTTTTATGCATTTTGTCTAATTTGGTAAATTTTTTAATTTCATCTTTTTTAATTTCATTAATTTTTAATAAAAATAAGCTTATTTAGGTATTGTTTCTTAAAATGACATGTTCAATTGAGATGTTGCATGCTTGAAGTTACCTAATTTTTGCTTAATTATGATTCAGAATTTCCTTAATTTTTCATTAAAAGTTGAATATCTTATGTATAAATTGTTTTCCCTTAAATAAAATCAATTATTAAATCTTACTTTTTTTAGAAACAAAATTGAATTAAATAGAAAAATTAAAGAGAGTACACGAAGAGTCTAACTCTCCATGGTCTTTAATAACCAAAGCCAACTTAAAAGACAACATACAACAACATATGACATCGTTACATGAAGATAACATACATCAGCATACGACTTACATGAAGATATTTATTTACTAAACAATGTCGTTTAAAAATGAGTTAAGTATCTTCTGGTTTAACACATTGAATATTCTAGTATTATCGAATTAAGGTTGTGAGAAAAGAGGAGGTATGATTAGAGATAGTTTTTCCATCTTACAAACGTGTTTATCTCCTAAAGGAAAGTCAGCAAGTGACGATGGACTCATGGATATTTGGTAGTTTCGATTAAGCTGGATCAACTAATTAGGCATTTTAGTTTCCTCATTGCCGCTTTTACTATACTATATTTCCTCTGCTTCTCTTTCATACATATGTTTAGCTTCCAAGTGTAGCTTCTAGTTATACATTCAGTAAGGTTAGGACATTTGTGTTGCATGTCTGATTGAGGTTACAAAGTAGAATGAGCTTTTAGATTTCATAGAGGATCTCAGATATGAGGACCTCTTTGGGCGTGTTGGTTCTGCCAAATTGTCTGAGGTTTCTTTACTTCCATAATCCATATACATATAATCCTAGGGATAAAACATTGATCTGTCTATTTGGGTTTGGAGGGATTGTATGGTTTGTCAAATTTTGGATCACCTCTGTGATAATGTTCCCAGGATTTAGCCATAGGCATTTGTTGGCTATAGATTCCCATACATTGCTGCTATAAGGGCGTGTGAAGAAAAGATGACCTCTTATTTCCATGTGGTTCTTGCACATTGGACATGTTCTGTCCATTTGCAGATAATGAATTCTATCAGGAGTGTTTAACCTATTCAGGATTGCTAACCATAGTATGAAAGCTACCCTTGGGGATAGTACCTTACTCCAGAAAAGTTTGTGCCATTCTGCTTTTTGTTTCCTACATCTTAGAATATCTCTCATAACCTTTTTTGTGAGTTTAACGATAGGTTGGGTCTACCAATAGAAAGTGTCCAGAGAGTTAGGCTGGGGGAGATATGATGGTTGGAGATGCCTTAAGTTTTGAAGAAAATTCTAAGTGCCCTTTGTGATCATTGACCTAAGCTTAAGAATGAGTGAAGCAATTTGAGGATTGCTTAGATTGCCATAATGATGTGTGAGAGGCCCCAAGTTAGACTAGTTGTCAAACCATACATAAGTTAAGTTGCCATTCCTAATTTTGCAAAAGATCCCTTCTCAGACTTTGTCCGTCAATTTCAGAATCTGGTAGAGAAACTGAGAGTATAAGACTGATTTCTTAATGCTCTATAGTCTTCTTTCCTTGAGAAAATAAAAGTGTAGCCACTTCACCTGAAGAGAGTTTTATCCACGAGGATCCACATAGTCTTTTCAAGATTAGGGCTTGATTTGTGATTTTGATAGGAGTTATGTTAATCCCTCCTTCATCCTTAGGAAAGAAAATATCAGCTTATTTCACTTTAGCTGAACCTTTGACACTATTTCGATGGTTCCATAGGAAGTTCTTGAGGATTCTTTCAATGGTTTTGATGATACCTTGAGAAAGAAAGATGTGAGAGCTCCAGTAAATATGGAGGGAGTTTAGCACGAATTTCATGAGTTGGACCTTCCCTGCATAAGACAAAGACTTATTAACCCACGAACTGATTCTTCTATATATTTTCTTTAGGAGTGGAGTGCATTCCGCACATGAGAGTCTTTTAGAAATTGGTAATCCAAGATACAATATAGGTGTTTGTTTAAAAAGCATTCCAATTGATTGCGAGATGTGAGGGGCCAAAGTAGTAGCTATTTTAGATGGGAGAAAATGGTTCATTATTAGGTTGAATTGTAGTCTAGAGAAGCTTTTAAATTTGATAAATGCTACCATATAACTTTGTATGGAGTCCATCGAGGCCCTGCAAATAAAAGTAGATCATCTGCAAAGTAGAGGTTAGTCAAATTGATCTTTCTGCATTTAGCATGGTATCTGAATTTTGGGTTTTTGAGCACTTTATGCTTGATGAGGGAGTTAAGAGTCTCCATACAAAGGATGAAAGGTAGGTGGACAAGGGGTCGCCTTGCTTAAGTCCTCTTGCTGCCTTAAAAAGTTTTGTAGGAGTACCATTGATTAGAATGGACAAGGAGGAGAATGGGATACACTCTTTAATTCACTTTATAATGATCATTGGAAATTCATGGGCCATCAGTAAAGTCCATAGGAAGTCCCAGCTCACACTATCAAAAGCTTTATAGAATCAATCTTGATTGTGAAATTTGGAGAGTAATTTGATCTAGAGTACCTTTTAGGAGCTCTTATACAATAAGAATGTTGTCTCCTATATGTCTGTCTTGTATAAAAGTGCCTTGGTTATCACTAATTAGAAGGCTAGGTTTTTTTCAGTTTTGAAGCAAGTATCTTGGATATGACCTTGTAGGGGAAATTAATACATGCAATAGGTCTAAACTTCCCAAAATATGTGGGATTAGATAATTTGGGAATTAAACAGATAAAGGTTCTTTTAATCTCCTTGAGTATGATCCCCTTAGAAAAGAATTCTTTGATTGCCTTTATAACAAGCATACCTGACTCACTCTAAGATTTATGAAATAAGTACCCATTTAGGCCATCAAGACTAGGAGCTCTAAAGCCATGCATGGCGAAAACTGCAACTTCTATTTTTGTATTTTCTACTAGTTTTATGAGAAGTTTCGAGTTTACTGATGTGATTGGTTTGAGGGGGAGGGTTCTAAGTTTATCTAACGTAACATTTGAAGTGTTAGGAGTTCCTAGTAGGTTTTTAAAGTACCTTATTGTCTCCTCTTGAATTTCCTGTTGTGTTAGAAGATTTGCACCATCTTTGGAAGTTATAGAGTGGATTTTGTTGTTGCTTTTCGTCACAAGAATGGAGTTAGAAAAGAATCTAGCGCAGTTGTCCCCATCTTTTAACCAATGTAGTCTAGCTCTTTGTTACAAGAGAGAGTTGTGATTGTGTGGAGCCTTCAAGAATTGTGATAACACATTCTTTGCTCTTTCAAGTAAAATCGGATCAGTAGGATGGGGAGCAAGACTAGCTTGGATAACTTGAAATTCAAGTCTAGATGAATTTATTGAGGAAGCAGTAGGCCTTTAAAGAGAATTTAGGATCTTCAATTCCTATTTGATAGCTTTTAGTTTCTGGATGCAACAGAACTGCTTGGTCCATTGACAACTATGTACTGCACCTTTTATACATGTCTCCATAAACCCTGGAACATTCATTAGGAAGTTGTTGAATCAGAAAGGATAGTTCTTGCTAACTTTTTGGAATAGGTTGTGCAATATAAGGGAGTATGATCCGAGAAGAGATGGTCTTTGAATGTAGTAAGGATGTCTGGAAAATTCCTAAGCCAAACATCATTTACCAGTGCTCGATCCAATTTTTTCCTGATGTGCTAAGCAAAATTTTGTTTGTTAGACCAGGTAAAAGTATAACCACTATATATAATTCTTTAGAATGTCCTTGTGCCTATGAGGGGCACAATATGGAGTTAAAGTGTCGCACCCCACTCTTGCAAGACACGTACCCGACATATATGGTGATATCCAAGTACGTACCAGCAAGGGTGGTATGCTAGAACGATCATTCAGTCAAAATTCATTACAAAACTTTTGTTTCTTTAAAACAAGGTACATGTAAGAGAAAATCACTAACCAAATCGGGCTCATGTCATTTAAAAACATTTCTATTTACAAGTTACAATTATTACAGACATTAGTATTCAACAGTCACTTGGGCCCATTGCAGATACAAAACACTAGAAATCATAAAGTCATTTCATTATCAAATCATTCACATACACTTTATACAATTTTTGTGGAACCTAATGAGAAAATAAAATCACTAAAGACATATGTAGGTGCAATCTGATCCCAACCCCTAACTCATGCTCATTTGTAATGGTTGAACTCTAATTGGTCTAATTGGATAATTCCTCTGAACCTGAAAATCCACGTTGCAATTCTTTATGACTTTTGCGAACTCAATGAGTGAACCAATATTGATGATTTCACCGGATTCATAAACACAAACCACATATTTCACAATTATTCATGCAGAACATGTATGTTCCATAAACTCACACTATCATAGCGCATCTTTTAATTATTGCAAATCAAAACATATATAAACAAATACAGATGCATATAAGACTCCATATTCGTTATTATTATTGTGACCGAGTGCCTATCACATATACAAATACTGGCCCATTGAACTCAGTCAGAACAAATCATGGAGCATAGCTCTACGTGCAGAATCATATATCACGGAGCAAAGTTCTACGTGCAAGCACTTGATACTGGGTACTCTGATCACAACGCCTTTATCTGAGCATGCATTTTATGAAATGCATCAATTCAGAATTTTACCATATGTCACAATCATTTATAAAGCAAAGTCAAATTTCATAAACTTCGGACCTAAGTCTAACATTCAACTTTCGTTGAGAATTCACATTTCATTCAAAATTATCAAACAAATCATAACACTTCCAATATAGTCCCAAATATTTACTCCTCGAACTTTAAGTCCGGAATTCAAAAGCAAATTGCATAATTGGAAGCTTAACAAATCAAATCAAATCAATCCTAGGAAATTCCTATAGGTTGACTCACAGTACAATTCAATAAGCTATTGCCTAGATGGTCCGGCAATGTCCGACTGGCATCCGATGTGCTCCTTTAAAATATACACATCACATTCACAAATATCACATTTTTGCACAAATGTACATGTGTTCTTTTATGCACATCAACGTATAGAAAGTATGCACAATGCATGTTCAAAGACAATTCCGAGTATTTTATTGTAATTCTCATCATTAAATCGATCATATATCAAGGCCCTCATTAATATCATTAGTACTTATAATTTGGACCATAATAAAGCAATGTGAAATCCATTACATAACTTAATTGACCACTTCAGATTTTCTACCCACATGATTTCGGGTCAACTTTGCATAATTAATCTAATAGGGTAAATGACAAAATTAGGCAACACTTCCTTCTGGAAAGTTGTTCTACAGTTTCTTAAGTTTCTAATAACTCCAAGATCATCCAATTCGATTCAGTATTTAATGAGTTATGCACAAAATACCACAGACTGTGCACATTTGAACTTTTGGCTAGTACATGATCATACCCTCTAATTGCACAACTCATATCTTTCAGCTCAAATATTCAAAAATTACAAACTTTATACCAATTTAAAGCTAAGAGAATAAGATACAACTTTGGTGAAGACAACTTAGCCTAATTCGGCCCACATCAATACAGTTTAGTCAATAACCACAAGACATTATTTCTGTCCCTGATAGTGCTTCAGCTTAAGCTACAACTCACTTTCATGCCAATTTTTAAAATCTTAGAGACGGAATTAAAAGTCTACTTCTTCAAAGAATTTGTAGAAATATGTCTCTAGTTTAATATGAATCAAAAATCAACTCATTTAGAAATCTACATCTCAAGTTATAATTAGAAACCGAAGCATGATCATGAAAATTTTCCAATCCATATCATTCCAGCAAACTTCTACACTTTCATTCTATCAATCACTTTAAAATCAATTCAGATAACTCTAAATTTTTATGGAGAGAAATAAAAATGTCTTAGGAATCCATTGGTTCAAGTTTCAAGTTATTTGGAGTTCGGATGAAGGAGTTATAAGCAAAAGACTCAAGGCTATTCAATGAAATATTCTGTTCATAAACTTATACAAGCAACTACCACCCTTTTACTGTAGAATCACGTTTTTGGACGTAATTCTACAACATTCCTCCATCTTCTTCCTCTCTTCTAGTTAATTCCTCTTAATAAATTTATACCCTTACATTTACTCCTTCATTTTTACACCCATGCAACTTATTTTATGCTAAAACAACTCAAAATGCAACATTAGTTACAAATGCCAAAACCAAAAAAAAATTAATACTATTCATCATCTTCTTCACCAAACTGCACTTCTTCTCTTTTCTTTTCTTTTTTTCTTGTTTAAGTTTCTTACTTCTAAACCATCCATTCCACATTTCCATATCTAGAAAAATCTTGGCAACAAGTTAGACTCAAATTATACTTCAAACATCTATCATTAAAAGTTTCATAAATTTCCTCTCTCTACTGTAAATCTTCATATTCTTAAATTTCCCTCCAATGCATATTCTTTCATTTATTTAATCCACTCTTTAACTCCATTTAACTCCCTTCTCACTCATCTTACTCTCAAACAATTCAAAACTCAATATTCAAACCAAACAACAAAATCAAAACTCACTTACGGTTTCATGCATAGTTACTGTAACTCATCTATCTCATGCATGTGTTTAATTCCAACAAGCAAAACATCACAAAAAAATCAATTATGGAACTCAAAAACTTAGAAGTTTACTCACACTATTTTCAGAAAATCACAGCATGAGAATGAAGACCAAAACTCGGTGAAGAACAAGCTATCTGAAGAGAGAACAATGAATGTTTCTACCTAATATCTTACTTTAATAACTTAGAGACACATGGCCCCCTTGCATGTGAGCCACTTGTCAGCCTCTTATAAGTGTTACATGTCAGTATGTCATTTGTCCATTTTCCTTAGTCTAAAAATACCCCATAATTTTCAAAAAAATTCCTTAAATTCTCAAAAATTCCAAAATATTACCAATAGTCTTCAAATAAAAATAATTCACCAAAAATTTCAAAATATAAAAAATATACCAAAATTTTCAAATCACAATTAATACACTCCAATTTAATCCACAATTTCCACTTCTAAATCAAATTTACCCGAAAATGCCAATGAATACATGTACAATCATATGAATGCGCAAAATAAATGCGTATGTCATAATTAACTTATGCATGACGTGCGTTATCCTAATTCCACATAAATTTCTCATAATTTATCATTCTAGCCTTAACATGGGTAACGAGATGTTACAAAAAGATTTGTAATAGTTATGCAATTGATAATGATGATCCTTAGTCCTTTGTTTCAAAAGTGAAGAGATAGTTTGAAAAATCAGGATTGTTGATATCGACAATGTTCAACTTCATCTGTGAACAATAATTAAAAGTGTAATTAATATTTAAATAAGGAAAACAATATTGCATTTAATTAAATAAATTGAAATTTTACAGAAAATTTGTCCAAAGCATTCTGTAGCAAGTTGTCTTCTTTCAACTGCTTGGCATGCTTAAGGCAAGGCAAATCAGTTTTAGCAATTACGCCCAAGTCACTAGACAATTTTGCCTATTGAACCTTGTCTACAGAACGACCTTACGAGGTATCAATATGTACAAAAAACTTGTTTTTCATTGCAACATTCATGCGTTGCAACTCACAACCTTTTGTTATAGCTCTACCTCTTTGTCTGATGACAATATTGGAACCTAAAACAAATGAATAATGATAAGAAATATGTGTTAAACATGTAAATATATATTTGAGCATAAGTCTAATCATAGGTGTTAAAGATTAACAAACATGAAAATCCCTCAGTATTAGTTGAGGCAGATAGAGGTTGTTGCTGAGTTGGTTCATTGATGGATGAGATCAATTATTGTCATTAGCTAAAATCTGATTGATGTGATTTCTTTGCTGGACGATCTGATTGATGTAATTGTTGTTGACTAGGGAGAACTTTGATATTTGCCACCTTCTTTCCTTTGTTTCTACCAGGTGCTATTATATTGGATATCTATAACGCAAATATCAGCATTAAGTATAAACATAAGTCAAATATCAACAATATGCATAAAAATAACTCAAACATCAACAATCCACATAAACATAAGTCAAACATCAACATTCCACATAAACATAACTCAAACATCAACATTCCGGATAAACAAAACTCAAACATCAGCATTCTGCATTAATGTAACTCAAATATTAACAATACGTATAAACATAACTCAAACAACAATATTCCACATTAACATAACTAAAAAATAACAATACACATAAATATAAGTCAAACATCAACAATATACATTAACATAAGTAAAATATTAACAATACATATTAACGTTACATAAACATCAACCATAAATTTCAAAAAATATAAATGACACTTTTATTACCTTCAATTATTGTGATTTTGAAAATCATCATCATTAATTACATTATGATTCAAGTCTTCATCACTAATATATTCAACCAAAGTATCATCATTGTCATATAATTCATCCTTAATATAGTTTTCATCTCTTTTTATAACAATATTGACTTATACTTCATCCACTTACACTGAATTGTATTTAACATCTCTTCTATAGAGTGATGATATATCTGCATCTTCTATTTGAATGGCTTCATTATTCATCTACTTTAACATCTCTCCTATAGAGTGATGATACGTCAACATCTTCTATTTGAATGGCTTCATTATTCATCTACGATTCAATCTCTTAATATAATTCATCACCATCTTCACTCATTAAACCATTATCCCTTGCACAAAAATCAAAGATATTTTGGTGTTGAAACTTCTAAACAACCTTCCAATTATTGCCCAATACAATATCATTGAGGTAGAAAACTTGTTTCATTTGATTTGTAAGGACAAAATGGTCATTATCATACTATGTCTTACTAATATTGATGGTAGTAATATTTTCATTTACTTTTACGTCACTAAGATTAAACCATTTGCCCTTAAACAGAACAACCTTTTTGTCTTTGATGTAATGGAACCCTATTATTTCTAAGATCACACTGTAAAAGTCATTAAAATCGTTGTCATAACATCCCTCAACAACAACCCCATAATTTTAGTTTTTATGTTGACTATCTCAATCTTGAATATGAAATCTTACTTCATTAATAATGCAACTTGTATATTTTTTGCCACACATATAAGGCCCATATGCCAAAGCATATAATGCTATTGTCGCCTCTTGCATGTTAAAGTTAAGTAACCGCATCATCTGTACGAAAAAATAATTAGAAGTTAATATGACGTACAAATTGTAATAAGTTGGTAATATAAGGTAGAAACTTACTCGAGTCCTAAACCATGATGAGAACTTAATTTAACATTAAAAATCTCTTTGCTTCGAATTGAATCTTTATGCTCTCTATATAAAAAAGTAAATAAAGATTAGAAAATATAGATTCAACCATAAAATTTATGTATGAAATTTTGAATCAAAAGTAATATACATACTCTCTCTCTCTCTCTCTCTATATATATATATATATATATATCGAATTCCTCGCAATTTTTCAAAATATACCAATTGTTAGCTTTATGATCTAGAAGCCAATCATTGGATGGTTGTATTCTAACAGTTATATTCATGAATTGAATAATTTATATCGTTTTGTTCCATAAGTTTTCATTATTTGTGGATTATTCGAGTTGAGGACTCATATTGTAAAATTCTATAATGGAAAATAATAATTACTATGAAATGTCGCTAATTTTGGTAATTAACATGGAATATTAATTAACCAATAAAAGATTAGTGTGAGGATTAAATGATGGTGATGTTCTGCAAACCATTCGATAAGGAGTTATCGATTTAATCACACAGATAAATAATGGAGATTGTTATTCGATAGACCTTAAATGAAACATTATTAGGATTATGTTTATGTCATTAATGTTTCATATGTGTCGTGAATTCTATGGAATGAGATGTTTATTTCCTTATATGAGAAATGTGTATTTGCTGGTATTTTCCAACGCTAACTGTAATAGGTGTTAAGTCAAAAAATGACTTTACGTGTTAAATAATTTTGATGATAAACAAAGAATCAGATAAATGAAAAACGGATGTAATAAACCTTGGCAAAAATCAGACTGAAGTGGAAAATCAGAATGAAGTGAAAAATCAGACTGTAGCGAAAAATCAGACTGAAGTGAAAAATCAGACTGTAGCAGAAAATCAGACGGACGCAAAAATCAGACTGAAGTGAAAAATCAGACTGTAGCGGAAAATTAGACGGACACAAAAATCAGACTGAAGTGGAAAAACAGACTGAAGTGAAAAATCAGACGAAGCGAAAAATAAGAAGAT
>JANVCL010394021.1:0-13644 GCA_026546855.1 Erythroxylum incrassatum
GTGGGCGAGCTCACGTTCGCGAGCTTCGTTCTTCAGCTTCTGAAATTCAAATTTTTTATTTTTTATTTCTTTTCTACTTTTCTTTCACTTTTTCGTTAATAATTTTTTTGTTTGACCTCTGATTTACTCCGTTTTCGAAGCTTTATTTTTCTAAAAGAATTTTCTACCCCTATTTGGTAAAATTAGCATTTTCGGGTGTAGTGAGAATTTAGGTATAAAATGAAAGGAAGTCAATTCGATGGAATTTGGAAAATTTCGCAACTTATAGAGATCCGATTGAGGAGATTTATTTTACTAATGAATTTTGAGACATGAAATTTTGATTTAGCTTAAGATTTGAATTACGTTATGGGCCCTAAGTCGAGCAATTGTATAGATCAAATTAAGGTGAAATTGTCAAGATCCATTCGGGAGTCAGCGAATTAAGTTTGATTTTGAGAGTTCTTCTGTGGTGAGTAATCCCTCCCTCGTGGGTTACGCGTCCAGATGTCACATAGGACGTCGGACACGTGTCTCACCAGGGTGGGTTTCCAACATTTTATGTCTATATAAAGAATGTTAGGATAATATACAAGTATGTCCTTTGTATTTTGGATTAGTTTGGTTGCTAATAAGAATGTAGTCACCATAGTGGCCTTTCAAGTTAATATTTGAATTGCTTTGTTTGCTAGTTTGCAGATGTCTTTGGTCTTGTGTTTGGCTATTCTACCCATTGGTGTTAGCCTTATATGAGAATTTGAGATGTGTATAAAGGCATAAGATGGAGGAAAGCTATTATTTAAGTGATTTTTTCTGCCTACAGGTCGTAGAATCATAAAATTAAATGGCGTGTACTCTGATTGCTTTCATGTCAATGTCTTATTTTCATGTGTTATGCATTCATCCCACACATGTTTCAAGATATATGTGATAAGATGCTTAGTATATAAAATATTTTATGGATTTGAGTAGTGATGTTATCCAACATGTGTGTTAATCATTTACATTATCAATTTTGTAGTTAACTTCTCTATAAATAATAATAGTGCTACAATTGAAACCCTTATTGGGTTTCAATTTTAAGAAATGGAAGCAAGATGAGGAATTTGCTATGGAGATGACAAATATCAACATGGTCAAAGATAGGCTACCAACACTTATATTTATCAGCTCAGAGGCTAAGAGAGCAGCATGTATAACCTGGGAAATTAACTTAAGAAATTAACACAAAATAGGAATTGAAATTAAGCAAATACAAAAGGTCACTATGGAAATTAGTCAAGAGAAATTACTAAATTATGAGAGAGGGGATTCTACCTCTCATTAATGCTAACTTAACCAATTATGTGTTATTGGTATGTCGGTTTTAGACTATTGTAGGGGGAATTACTTTCTCTCGAGTTATAATCTCGCGCCTTAAATCATTAACCCTAATTATGGAATTTAAAATCTCTCAATTAATAAAAGATCCATAATTAAAATTAGATCGGAAGCTCTCTACTAAACTATTGGGTCCCACAAGCGAACTCTCTCCACAAGAAAACCGATATGATTAACTACGTGGTCTATTGGATTGCCTAGCTCTTGGTAACCCAATCCAATCATTTTTATGTAGCTCACCCTCTCGGTTTGTTACTGAATTATGAAAAAATCGAACTTAATCACAACACCCAATCAATAAACACACAAAATAAACTATATTAACATTAAATCAAAATAAAATCCTAAAGGAAGAGTTTGAACATCATCGACAATCCAAAACCCATCATTATACAATCCATTTCAATCTTATACATTAAATGAACAAAAATGAAATGGAAAGGAAATATAACTTAGATCGGACAATCTAAGAAGAAACCAATGTTAGGAGACCACCTAATCTGGGAAGCAACAGCATCGGGAGACCACCTAATCCGGGAAGCAATAGCGTCGGGACCCGCTTCTTCTTCCTCTTCTTTATTTCTCTCTCTCTCTCTCTCTTCTTTTCTCCCTTTCTTGAGCTTTCCAAACGTTCCATAATGTAGAAGCTCCATTAGGGTTACATCCTAGGGTCTTTTATAGGATTTCTAATTAGGACAACCCTAGGGTCTTTTCTGGGTCCAAAAGGTCTAAAAAATCCTTCGAAAACTCACATCGGGACTGCTTTCCACGTATCTGTAACGCAGGCAACGATCGCTACCCTCAGTGGTATGATCGTGGCTGGGAGTTTTTTCCTTTGTCACAATCGTGCCCTATAATGACACGATCGTGGCTCCCTGCATCAGTTTTTTTCACTATCATAGCATATTCCCCACGATTGTGGCTCTTTGCTCTTGTTTCTGTCACAATAATGACATATTTGCCATGATCGTGGCCTTGGGTTATTTCCCAAGTCTTCTCCAATTGCTCTGAAACATTAACAAACACATCAAGACACCTCATAAATATAAAATTGAAGCTCAACATCATGTTCCAACCCACAAAACACTTAAAACACTAATATTTACTAACTAACACAATTCTAACCTAAACACGCATTAAGTAATCAAATTAATAGCTAAACACACATTAAACTACTAATCTACACCTATCAACATTCCCACACTTAAGTGTTTTCTTGGCCTGAAGCAAACAAAACAAACATCAACATCCAAAACACAAAGCATGCAAATGTGATAATAAGGCAATGCCATTAGACTTAACGAATTGAATTTAACTTCAAGCACAATCTCTCAAGTTGTTTTAACTTATTAAATTGTGAAATCTATGTCTAAGTACCTTGGACTAAACTTACAAACCAATCCAGGAAGCAGTAGTGTCGAGACTCACTTCTTCTTCTTCTCTCTTTCTTCTTTTCTCTCTTTTGAACTTTCCAAATGTGTTAAAATGTAAAAGCTCAATTAGGGTTACATCCTTAAGTCTTATATAGTATTTCCAATTAGGACAACCCTAGGGTCTTTTTCGGGTCCAAAAGGTCCCAAAATACTTCAAAAACTTAAGTCGAGATTATTGTCCACGTATCTGCAATGCAGGCCATGATCGTTGCCCTCAATGGCACGATTATGTTTGGGAGTTCTTGCTTCTGTCACGATCGTAACTGGGAGTTCTTGCTTCTGTCACGATCGTGGCCTATAACGACACAATGGTGGCTCCCTGCATCAGATTCTATCACGGTCGTTGCAAATTCCCCACGATTGTGCTCCTTGCTCTTGCTTTTGTCATGATCATGACATATTTGCCACGACTGTGGCCATAGGTTATTTCCCGAGTCTTCTCCAATTGCTCTTAAACACTCTCCAATTGCTCTGAAACACTAACAAACACATTAAGACATCTCATAAATATAAAATTGAAGCTCAACATCATGTTCCAACCCACAAAACATTTAAAACACTAATATTTACTAACCAACACAAGTTTAACCTAAACACGCATTAAACAATTAAATTAACAGCTAAATAAACACTAAACTACCAATCTACACCTATCAACATCCCCACACTTAAACGTTTTCTTGTCCTCAAGCAAACAAAAATAAATAAACAAACGTCAATAACCAAAACACAAAACATGCAAATGCGATGATGAGGTAATGCTATTACACTTAACGAATCGAATTTAACTTCAAAGATAATTCCTCAAATTGTTTTAAATTATTAACTTGTGAAATTTGTGTCTAAGTACCTTGGACTAAATATACAAACTAATCCGGGAAGCAACAACATTAGGATCTGCTTTTTCTTCCTCTTCGTCTTCTCCCTCTCTTCTTTCCTCTCTCTTGAACTTTCCAAAAGTGCCAAAATGTAAAAGCTCCATTAGGGTTACATCCTTAAGTCTTATATAGTATTTCCAATTAGGACAAACTAAGGGATTTTTTTTCGGGTCCAAAATTTTCGAAAAATCCTTCAAAAATTCAAGACGAGACTACTGTCCATATATCTATCACATAGGCCAGGATCGCTGCCCTCAGTGGCAAGATCGTGGCCCATAATGACATGATTGTGGCTCCCTGCATCAACTTCAATCACGATTATGGCATATTCCCCATGATTGTGGCTCCTTGGTCTTGCTTTTGTCACGATCGTGGCCCTAGGTTATTTCCTAGGTCTTCTCCAATTGCTTTACAACACTAACAAACACATCAAGACACCTTATAAATATAAAATTGAAGCTCAACATCATGTTCCAACCCACAAAACAAATAAAACACTAATATTTACTAACTAACACAATTATAATCTAAACTCGCATTAAACAATCAAGTTAATAGCTAAACACATACTAAACTACCAATCTACACCTATCAACATCCCTACACTTAAACGTTTCCTCGTCCTCAAGCAAACAAAAACAAACAAATAAACAAACATCAACAACCATAACACAAAACATGCAAATGCGATAATAAGGCAATGCTATTAGACTTAACGAATCGAATTTAACTTCAAACACAATCCCTCAAATTGTTTTAACTTATTAATTTGTGAAATCTGTGTCTAATGCCCTCGGACTAAATATACAAACCAATCCTGAAAGCAGCAGCATCGGGACCTGCTTTTTCATCCTCTTCTTCTCTCTCTCTCATCTTTTCTCTCTTTTAAACTTTCCCAATGTGCAAGAATGTAGAAGCTACATTAGGGTTACATCCTTAAGACTTATATAGTATTTCCAATTAGGACAACCTTGGGGTCTTTTTTGGGTCCAAAAGGTCTGAAAAATCTTTCGAAAACTTAAGTCGAGATTATTGTCCATGTATCTTTCACGCAGGCTACGATTGCTACCCTCAGTGGCACGATCGTGGTCAGGAGTTTTTACTTTTGTCAAAATCGTGGCTCATACCGACACAATCGTGGCTTATATGCATCAGCTTCTGTCAAGATCATTGCATATTCCCCATAATCGTGCTCTTTGCTCCTGCTTTTGTCACGATCATGGCCTTGGGTTATTTCCTAAGTCTTCTCCAATTGGTCTAAAATACTAACAAACACATCAAGACACCTCATAAATATAAAATTGAAGCTCAACATCATGTTCCAACCCACAAAACACTTAAAACACTAATATTTACTAACGAACTCAATTCTAACCTAAAAACACATTAAACAATCAAATTAACAGCTAAACACACATTAAATTACCAATCTACACCTATCAACATCCCTACACTTAAATTTTTGCTTATCCTCAAGCAAACAAAAACAAACAAACAAACATCAATAACAAAAACACTAAACAAGCAAATGCGATAATGAGGCAATGGTATTAGACCTAACAAATCGAATTTAACTTCAAAGATAATCCTTCAATTTGTCTTAACTTATTAACTTGTTGAAATCTATGTCTAAGTACCTTGGACTCAATATACAAACTAATCTGGGAATCAGCAACGTTAGGACCCACTTTTTCTTCCTTCTTCTCTCTCTCTCTCTCTTCTTTTCTCTCTATCTTGAACTTTCCAAAAGTTCCAAAATGTAGAAACTCCATTAGGGTTACATCCTTAAGTCTTATACAGTATTTCCAATTAGGAAAACCTTAGGATCATTTTTGGGTCTAAAAGGTCTAAAAAATCCTAGGAAAATTCAAGTCAGGATTGCTGTCCATATAACTGTCACGTAGGCCATGATCGCTGCCCTCAGTGTCACGATCGTGGCTGCGAGTTTTTATTTCTATCACGATTGTGGCCTATAACGACATGATCGTGGTTCCCTGTATCAGCTACTGTCACGATCGTGACATATTCCCCACGATTGTGCTCCTTGCTCTTGATTTTGTCACAATCCTGACATATTTGCCATGATCGTGGCCTTGGGTTATTTCCCAAGTCTTCTCCAATTGCTCTGAAACACTAACAAACACATCAAGACACCTCATAAATATAAAATTGAAGCTCAACATTATATTCTAACCCATAAAACACTTTAAACACTAATATTTACTATCTAACACAATTTTAACCTAAACACAAATTAAACAATCAAATTAATAGCTAAACACACACTAAACTACCAATCTACACCTATCATCATTCCCACACTTAAACATTTGCTTTTCCTCAAGAAAAAAAACAAGCAAACTTCAACAACCAAAACACAAAACACACAAATGCGATAATGGGGCAATGCTATTAGACTTAAAGAATCAAATTTAACTTTAAACAATCCCTCAAGTTGTTTTAACTTATTAACTTGTGAAATCTGCCTAAGAACCTTATACTAAATATACAAATCAATCTAGGAAGCAGTAGCATCGGGACTTGCTTCTTCTCTCTCTCTCTCTCTTCTTTTCTCTCTCTCTTGAACTTTCCAAACGTGCTAGAATGTAAAAGCTCCATTAGGGTTACATCCTTAAGTCTTATATAATATTTCCAATTAGGAAAACCCTAGGATTTTTTTTAGGTCCAAAGGGTTCGAAAAATCCTTCAAAAACTCAATTCGAGATTACTGTCCACGTATCTATCACATAGGCCATAATCGCTGCCCTCAGTGGCACGATCATGGCTGGGAGTTTTTGCTTCTGTCATGATCGTGGCCCATAACGATATGATCGAGGCTACCTGCATCAGCTTCTGTCGTTGCATATTCCCCACAATCGTGTTCCTTGCTCTTGCTTCTATTATAATAATGGCATATTTACCACGAACGTGGCCTTGGGTTATTTCTCGAGTCATCTTTGATTGCTCTGAAACACTAACAAACACATCAGTACACCTCATAAATATAAAATTGAAGCTCAACATCATGTTCTAACCCACAAAACACTTAAAACATTAATATTTACTAACTAACACAATTCTAACCTAAACATGCATTAAACAATCAAATTAATAGCTAAACATACACTAAACTACCAATCTACACCTATTAAGATCCCCAAACTTAAACATTTACTTGTCCTCAAGCAAACAAAAACAAACAAACAAACATTAACAACCAAAGCGCAAAATAAACAAATGCGATAATAAGGCAATGCTATTGGACTTAACGAATCGAATTTAACTTCAAAGACAATCCCTCAAGTTTTTTTAATATGTGTCTAAATACTTTGGACTAATTATACAAACTAATCTCGGAAGCAGCAACTTCAGGACCTGCTTCTTCTTCCTTTTGTTTCTCTCTCTCTCTCTCTCTTCTTTTCTCTCTATCTTGTTTCCAAAAGTGCCAGATTGTAGAAACTCCATTACGTTTACATCCTTAAGTCTTATATAGTACCTCCAATTAGGACAACCCTAGGGTCTTTTTTAGGTCCAAAAGGTTTGAAAAATCCTAGGAAAACTCAAGTCAGGATTGCTGTCCATATAACTGTCACGCAGGCCATGATTCCTACCCTCAGTGTCACTATCATGGCTGAGAGTTGTTGCTTCTGTCATGATCGTGGCCCATAACGACATTATCGTGGCTCCTTGAATTAGCTTCTGTCACGATCATGGCATATTCCCCATGATTGTGCTCCTTGCTCTTAATTCTGTCACGATCATGGCATATTTGCCATGATCGTGGCCTTGGATTATTTCCCGAGTCTTCTCTAATTGCCCTGAAACACTAACAAATACATCAAGACACCTCATAAATATAAAATTGAAGCTCAACATCATGTTCCAACTCACAAAACACTTTAAACATTAATATTTACTAACTAACCCAATTCAAATCTAAACACGCACTAAACATTCAAATTAACAACTAAACACACACTAAACTACCCATAAAAACATGATGCAATCTACACCTATCAACATCCCCACACTTAAATGTTTGCTTGTGCTTAAGCAAACAAAAACAAACAAATAAACATCAACAAATGAAACATAAAACACATAAATGCGATAATAAAGCAATGTTATTAGACTTAACGAATCAAATTTAACTTCAAAATAATCCCTCAAGTTGTTTTAACTTATTAACTTGTGAAATCTGTGTCTGATTACCTTGGACTAAATATACAAACTAATCACAATTTGAATGTTAAGTCTATTCACCCGTATCATTTGCACACACACATTGATAATTATTTGGTCAAATCAATAGTGTCGTTGTTCCTAAGTAGGTTTTCATGAAAAAACAAGCTACTAACAAGTTTGGTAGGTTTTTATTTGAAAACATTCTTTTTATTGATTTTTAAGAACATGAACCTAGTCTTTTTGCACGGAGGCAAACATTTGTGATGAATGTCGATTTGGTTACTTAAACAGGTCATGTTGTTAGTAAGCAGCTTGGTTGGAATGTCATTATAACCTTTTGACGCAAAGACACAAATTTGTGTTGCGTGTCGATCCGGTTACTTAGCTGCATCACATTCCCAACGGGCTACTAGCTTTATTCATAACCTAAAGGCTAGCAGAATAATTATTTCACTGAAATTTATACACTTTTTATTTATTTATTTTTAACATGTTATTTTTCCAATTAGTTGATTGGCCTAAAATTATAAATGAATATGAAAACTTCCTAGGATGAATAGACTAAGATCGTATCCTAATTAACCGACATATTTAGCCCTAAGTCACTTAGGTCACTAATTTCATGAACTAATAGGTCTTAGCAACCTACAAGACTATGTTCACAACTAAAATAATCCCGTTAAATCCTAGCCATTGCCACATTCACACAATTAACACATTTAGACCTAAACAAGCTAGTATACATAATGCAAATTCACACTCAAGGTAAAAACACACAATCCTCCCCATACTTGAACAACACATTTTCCTCAATATGAGAAGGATAAATACAAACACATAGGTGGGAAAAAACATAACATAAAATAATCATTAAAATATAAGCCAAACATAAAGAAAAATTAAAAAGAGAAATGGTTAGAACATGACCATCATGGTGATTAAGGTAGGGATGGTGTTGGAGGTAGTGGCTGAACACCTTGAACCTCGAAGTAGCTATGAATTCGACATATATCCCAGCTCTGGAGTCTTTGTGTGCGGGCCATCTCCTTTATCATCCTGGAGTTTTCAGCAAGTGTGTCTGTGAGTGTTTTGGTGTTGTCGGACATTACAGCGAGCACTTTCTTCCAACCAGTTTCTTCTTCTTCCTCCTCCTCTCTGGACGCTTTGCTAGTTGAGTCCTCTTCTTATTGTTGAGGCACTGAAGTTGAAATTACCTACCCTGACCTGGTCTTTACATCATATTTTGCATTGATATCCTGAAGTTCCATATTGTGGGACTTCAAGATTTTAGCTCACCATAAATGACGAGTGTTTAAGAATTTAGGGCGATGGACAGTTAGTCAGTTGCAATCTTTGCCGTAATATTCAACAATGGTTGACACTAAGTAACCCATGCCCAAATTATTGCTCCTAATACGTAGAGTAGCAATAATTGCATTAAAGATGTGGATAGAGTTACATAGTGAGATGCTATGATCCATGCATCACAACAGGAAGAGTTCTTTTGTTGAACACTTGTTGGTTTTAATCTTGTCAAAAACCAATTGACATATGAACTTATGCAGCGACAAGTGTTCATAACTTTTAATTATGTTGTTATGTGCATTTTTGGCATTAATTTGCTCCATCCTAGTTAATTTGTTCCAATAGTGGGTAGCATGGAAATCATCGTGCTAATCCACTATGGATGACTTAAGAAAACCACAAATTTTACATAAGGTGTCATAATCGAGTTTGTATGGTTGACCCTGTAACCTAAACCATAGGTTGTTTAGGTTACTTGGTTCATATTAAAGAGATGCAAAGAATTTATGGGATAGTCCCTGGTAAATAGGTTATTGAAAATGTATGAACTTACCCCACTGACTTTTTTCACCTAAATTCTCGACCTTATCTCTCAATCCTATCCTTTCTAACGTTGTAAAATCAAAGTATTTTGGAACCACTATCTGCTTAATACTAAGGGAGTGAAATCGAATACCTTCCTCTTCTTAATAGATCGGGAAGGGTGCTTCAAAATCTGCCATTCTGGTCCTTCAGTCGCGGCCAAAAATATGGATTCTATCTAAAGATTGGGTGCATTTAACTATCTGCTTGATGCACAAGATCAATGTTGAGAGTGAGCGAAAGTTTGAGAGAATGAAAGAGTTGACGATCGGTAGAGAGAAAGGAGAGCATTTATAGGTCTTAGGTCTAGAGAGATAAAGTGAATATGAAAGTGATTAAAAGAATGAGGTTGGATATGAAAATATAGGTGAGGGAAGGGTAAAATTATTAAAAAAACCCAGCTGAAAATCACGTGTTGACATTGCTACCCTGCTGCTGACCATGATTATGGCCCTTAGGTAGATAACTGCCACGATCATAATTGAACTCTTTTGATCAACACACTTCTCTATTTCTTCACCAACAATGGTCTCATTCATGATGGCCATAGGTTGGATAGCACTTTTCTCATTCTTGGATATTTTAAAAGACAATTACTCATGTTCTCCTCCATCTACTTCAATAAGTGATTAGGTCGTGGCCCAAAATGGTCGATCAAGAATAATTGGGTTTTCCATGTCTGCTTCTATGTCCAATATGAAGAATTCCTTAGGAAAGGTAAATTTGTCAACTTGAACTTGCACATTTTTTATTATACCTTTCGGAAGATGAACTGATCTAATTACTGTCTTTACTAACATCTTCGTGGGTGTGATTTTTCCTATCCCCAACTTTTGATATAAGGCACATGACATCATATTTATGCTAGCTCCTAGATTAGCAAATGCCCTCTCTACACTTCCAGTAATGTAGGGGATATAAAAATCCCATAGGTCCTCCTTCTTTGGTAGGAGTGTCAATTTCCTTTCCTCCTCTAAAACTTTTTCCACTTTCCCTCTTATCGATTCCATCAGTGTTAGATGTGCTTTTAATTGTTTGATCATGTCTATAACTTCATTAAGCTCAGCTTCCTTAGATTTTCTCATTGCTCTGATCAAAATTGGAATTTGGGGTTAGTACTTTTTTTTCTTAGGAAAATTATACTTTGATAAAAGAGAGCCTTCCTTATTCTCTTGCATTTATGCCTTTCCCTTGTTCTTGAATGGATTTGGCTTTGGTTGTTCTAAAATGGGGTAGGGGTTTTTAGATCAATGATCCTTGATTTTTTGTAATTCATGTTCACTTTAAAGAAAATTCAAATCACCCCTTTCCTTTTCCTTTCCTCAATTGTCTTTAGCTTGGCTCAGTTCCTCCTCGGTGGCCTAGGTAATGACCATGATTCGTTCCTTAGGGTTAGACTCTGTGTTACTTGGGAATCTTCCCATATTTCTGGTCGTTAATACTTCTACAAGTTGACTTACTTGGACTTCCAAAATATGAATTGAGGAAGCATAGTTCTTTTTCATTTGCTCGAATTTGCCTTCAAGCCTCTTATAGATCTCCTCCATTCCTCCAATCTTGTCTAAGATTTTATCTAGTTAAGTGTCTTTAGAGTTTGGTTTCTCTTATTGGAAACCAGGTTTCCCTTACGGTTTAAATTGGTCTCCACCATTATTTGACCAAAAAAAGTTGGGGTGATTCCTCCACCCAAGATTATACTTATTTAAATAGGGATTGTTCCCTCTTCCTCTACTGAAATGTGGTCCCATATACTTCATTTTCTTTTATTCACATTCTTATATTAAGAATCAGTTGATAGTATCATGATTATCTTAGCTGCGCAACCCACATCTTTGTTGAATGGCCTTCACAGGAGTTGAAGATGGTGCTTTTATGATATTTAGCTGTTGTGTCAAGTTGTCAATTTTCACTTGCATTTCTATCATTTGATTGACAACTATATCTCCCTTCTGTTCACAGACGGTTATAGGTTGTCTACTTCTTTCATTGGTCTATAAACAACTGTTATTGGCCATTTCTTCCAGAAGCACTTCTACTTCATCCACAATCTTTCTCATTAGCGATCCTCCTGAGTCTGCATCAATTGTGCCTCTCTTGGGTAGGGTTACTTCATTATAAAATGTTTGCAAAAGGAATTTCTTAGGTAGGTTATGATGTGGGTATTTCCTTCGCAAGTCTTTATATCTTTCCCATGCTTTGTAAATCAACTCCCCATCACCTTATTCAAAGTTAGTAATCTCTTTAATGATTTTTGTAGCCTTGGTGAGGGGGAAGTATTTATCTAGAAAGACACATACTAATTAGTTCTATATGGTGACATTAAATGAGCTGAGGGAGTGGTATCAAGCATTCGTTCTATCCCTTAAAGTAAAAGGGAAGAGTCTCATTCTCACTGCATCTTCTAGCATCTGATTAATGCCCTAAAAATCTCAATTTCATGAATAATACTTTTGGGTTGTGAATAGTATATCTTAAGTTGAATAGTGACACCTAGGATCCAAATTGCATTTTATTTTATTTGACATCGGATAATTTTGTTCAAGGACAACCCGAGGATCAAATTAGAGCTCCAAACGATTTGTTTTAAGGGTTTGAACAAGAGTTGACCAATGGTCAAAGTTTGACCTGAGAAAGGGTGAAAGTCAAACCCAAAATTAGTAACGAAAATAAATGGTATTAATTAAGGTTTTTGTGTGAGGTTGATATTTTTCTTATGGGGATTTTTTATTGAGCAAAAGAATTAAAAGATAAATTTAATCTTAAAAAAAGAATTGGAAAACTTTTAATGAGGGACCACTTGATATTTTTGTCATTTTCTTGGCCACCTACCCTCTCTTCTTTACTAAGGACTGTCGAGAACAACCATTCCACCTTTCTTCTCCATTTTTCTTTCATTTCTTACATTTTCAAGCCAATTTTCTTTAGTTTTAACCCCCAAATCACCTATTAAACATTAAATCATCAACCTTGAGTCCCTAAACTCACCATCTTAAGAAAAAAATTGGAAAAAGATGAAGAAAAGCTATATGGGTGTTCTTGATGAATAGTACTTGAAAATTTATAAGGTAAGTTAATGGAGTTTTAATTATTTTTAGTATATGATTTTGACGTTGTATGCATTGATGAATAAATGCATGAAATTGAAATTTTTATACAATAATATGAAGATAAAGAAGAGGAATTGAATGGGAGAGAGTGAGAGAGAAAGAGAAAGAGAAGATTTGGACATCAATTTGGTATGTGTTCTTGCAATTATACTTTTTCCTAAAATTGCGTATTAGGAAATTTAGAGTTCTTGAGTAAAATTAGGGGTTTATGAAATTGTTATTAAAAATATTTAATTGGATGTTAAATGAAGTAGTAGATATGATTAATTGAGATTTTGGACTTATATTTTGTACTTTTCCCCATTGGCATACATTATATTTGAATTGAGAAACTTAATATACATGCTATTTTTGATTAATTAGTGAGATTAATATGTCTTAAATGTTGTATGAAATAAATTAGAACCAATAGCGAAAGAAAAAATATAACGTTAAAGAATGACAATTGTTGGACCCCGATCTTTAAGTGAAAATTTAGAGATATTAAATGAAATTCAATGAGTATTTTTGTATATAAATTTTGTTATAGATGAAATTATGCTTTAAGAAAATTAATGAGAAAAGAATCGATTGGTTTTGATGACTTTGAAATTTGAGTAGAATTGTATAGGTTATGAGAGTAAAGTAAATGAGTTGATGGAAATGGAAGTTGAAAAAAATCAAGAAATAAAGAGAAAGAGTGTGAGAATTGAAGAAATAAGAAAGTTTGACTTTTTGAAGATAAAAGTTGACTTTTTGATTTAGGCCAAATTTGAGAAAATGATCTTCATGAAACTTGTAGCTTATGTTGAGAGC
>JANVCL010394055.1:0-13641 GCA_026546855.1 Erythroxylum incrassatum
TAAAATTATGGGCTTCATTTTTTTTGGGCTCATAACAAACTCCCCCCCCCCCCAATCAAATGGAGCTAATTTCCAAACTAACAATCGATCGACAAACTTCAATCTTCCCCCTCGGTAGAATCTTCGTGAATATGTCCACACCATTGTCATCTGTGTGAATCTTCTCCAACATCAATAATTTAGACTCTAAAATATCATGGATCCAATGGTAATGCACATCAATATATTTTTATCTACCATAGAACGTCGAATTCTTGCTCAAATGAATAACACTCATGCTATCACAAAGTAAGACATACCTCTCCTGTGTAAAACCGAGTTCGCGGACAAACTTCTTCATCCAAAGTAACTCTTTACAAGCTTTAATTATAGTATTAAACTCAGCTTCAGTAGTAGATAAAGCAACAAATTTCTGCAATTTAGATTGCCATGTCATAGCTCCCCCTGCAAAAGTGATCATATAGCCTGAAGTAGCTTTTCTAGAGTCAATATCCCCAGCCATGTCTGAATCGGTATAACCATAAAGTTCCATTTTTCCAGTTCCAAAATACAATCTTAAACTAAATGATCCACAGAGATATCTCAATACCTACTTCACTGTGTTCCAATGTTCTCTACTTAGATTAGACTGAAAGCGACTAACCACACTGACAGCATGGGCTATATCAAGTCTCGTGCAAATTATTGCATACATCAAACCCCCTACTGCTGATACATAAGGAACACGTTGCATATCTTCCTTCTCATTATCAGTTGAAGGAAACTGAATACTACTCAATTTAAAATGTGACGCGAGAGGAGTACTTACAGCTTTTGCGTTTTTCGTATGAAAACGTTGAAGTACCTTCTTGATATACTTCTCCTATGATAGCCATAACTTCTTGGCATTTCTTTTACGTGTAATATGCATGCCAATAAGACTTTTTACCGGTCCTAAGTCTCTCATCACAAAAGACTTGCTAAGCTCATTCTTTAAAATGTTGATCCTAGAGAAATTCTGATCAACAATCAACATATTGTCAACATAGAACAGTAAAATGATGAAGTCATTATTTGAAAAGTTCTTTAAGAAAGCATAATAACAACAAGTAGTCTTTTTGTAACCCTGCTGAATCATTACAGACTCAAACATTTTATCGCATTGTCTTGGAACTTGCTTCAAACCATACAAACTTTTCTTTAAATTGTAGACATATTCTTCTTTACCCTTCACCATATAACCCTTTGGCTACTCCATATAAACTTCTTCCTCTAAATCACCGTGAAAAAAAAGCAGTTTTGACATCCATCTGCTCAACTTCTAAATCAAGATTTATGGCTAAACCCAGAACAACACAAATAGAGGATCTTTTCACAACTGGTGAAAAGATTTCATCAAAGTCGATCCTTTTCTTCTGACCGAACCCTTTGATGACTAATCTAGCTTTGTATTGTATCTTGGAATCTTCATTCTTTTGCCTGAAAATCCAACGATTCCACATAGTTCTCTTACCTTTGGGCAACTTTACCAACTCAAATGTATGGTTATTTAGTAAAGACTGCCATTCATCATTTGTGGATGCTTTCCGTTTATCTTTTTCCTCACTTTTCATAGCTTCTTCAAAAGACTCTGGCTCTCCAGCATTAGGAAGAAGCACATACTTGTCATCTGGATAACGATTAGAAGGAATTCATTACCTGTTAGATCTCCTGGGAAGAATAACAGGCTCTTCAATGGCAGGAGCATCTGAGTTTTCTGCAGCATCCTCATGAACAGTATCATCACCTGGAAGGTTATTATGCAAATCATACTCATCGTTACCAGGTGTATCTGTCTCTTGAACTAGATCAAGATTGACCAACCATCTTTATCAAGAGATTTCATCTTCTATTCCTTTTCAATGTCTTCAATGGTCTGATCTTCCATGAAAACCACATCACGACTTCTAATAAGCTTCTTCTTAGCTGGATCATAAAATCTATAGCCAAACTTATAAAGACCATAGCCAGTGAAGATACATTGTCACGTTTTGTCTTCTAATTTAGACCTCTCATCTTTAGGCACATATACAAAGGCTTTACATCTAAAGACACGTAAATGGTCATAAGAAACATTTTTTCTTATAGCACACTCTATCAGGAACATCAACCTGTAAAGCATAAGTGGGAGATAAATTGATAACATTTGCAACAGTCAATAAAGCCTCCACCCAAAAGGATTGGGATAACTTTGCTAAACCATTCAACTGAGGAGTCTTCGGAGGCATCTTCTGGTGTCCCATACCTTTCTCTCTACAGTAAGCATCAAAAGGTCTGCAGTATTCTCTTTCATTGTCAGTGCGAATACACTATAGTTTCTTCTCTGTTTCTCTTTCAAAAGAAGCCTGAAACTCTTTAAAAACACCAAGAACCTTCTCTTTCCTTTTTAAAGGATAAACCCAAAGCTTTCTAGTATGATCATCAATAAAGGTAACAAAATAAAGATGACCATTATGTGATATAGTTTTCATAGGGCCACAAAGATCTGAATGAATTAATTGAAGTACCTCTGACTTCTTAGAAGGAGAATGGCTCTTAAAGGATACTCTATTTTGCTTTCCAGCTAATCAATTAGAGCATTTATCTAGTGTGACATCTTTTAAACTAGAGATCACATTCTTCTTGGCTAGTTCATTAAGCCCCTTCTCACTAATGTGATTGAGCCTCTTGTGCCATAACTCTAATAATTCATCACTAACAACAATATTTGCGCCATTAATAGAAACAATAGCCTTGGTCCAATACAATCGTGAAAGCTTCTCTCCATATGCAAACACCAAGGAACCTTTACTGAGTTTCCATTTTCCTCCTTCAAATTAGTTACAGTAGCCTTCATTGTCAAACACACCAAGGGAAATCAGATTTAACAGTATATCAGGATTATGTCTGACATTATTCAGGACCCACTTCACCCCTTGATTAGTCCCCAGAACAACAGTACCTATGTCAAAACTCTTTGATTTACCATTATAGTTGTTGTTAAAGCCCCATTACAAACAGGAGTGTAGGAAGTGAAAAACTCTTTATGTGGGGTCACGTGATAAGCGGCACCAGTGTCGACACACCAAGTAGTCTCATTAGAAGCGATATTGACCAAATCTTCGTCCGCAACTGCCATTTGATCTCCTGCGATGATAGAAACACTATCACCATTATCTTCTTTATTCTTTTGTTGCTTGCCTTTCTCTCATTTCAACTTAAAGCAGTACTTCTTAATATGACCTTTCTTACCACAATGATGACACTCTATATCCTTGTGCTGGACTTGGACTTATCTTTACTCTTTCCTCTATTACGTCCCTGATTCCTCTCCTTGCTCCTCCCCCTACTTTCTGTAATCAAGACATGTGATTGAGAAGTAGATGCCTCTTGTGTTCATCTTCTAACTTCTTCATTCAAAACGGCATACTTCACTAATTCCAATGTAACAAGAGCAGAACTAGTCAAAGTGACTCGAAGATTTTCCCAAGAATCAGGCTAAGTACATAATAGCAAAAGTCCCATTATCTCATCTTCAAATAGAATACCCATGCTAGACAACTGATCAAAACATCCCTGAAACTCGTTTAGATGATTAGATATAGAACTACCTTCCTTGTACTTCAGACTCATAACTTGATCAAGAAAGAACAACTTATTATTTCCAGTCTTCGAAGCATACAGGGTCTCAAGCTTTTCCTACTTGGTTCTGGCATGTGTATCATGAGAAATATGTTTTAAGACGTTGTCATCTACCCACTGTCGAATAAAGCCACAAACCATCTTGTGCTTAAATGCCCATTCTTCAGCAGATTTTGTCTTGGGTTTCTGCGTAGCGAACACTGGCAAATGCATTTTTTTTCACAAAAAGTAGATCCTTCATCTTTCCTCTCCATTTGTGGTAATTAGTCCCATTCAAACTAACCATCTTACCATAATTTGCCTCCATACTTCAATCAAGCACAATAAACCAAAAAGAAAACCCAGCTCTAATATCAGTTGATAGGAAAAACGTACGAACAAATAAAGTGGAAGCGTAATAATTTTTCCTTAAGCTTGAAGAATTTGTAGGAGTGGATTATAACTTCGGAACATGTAAGGAGTGTAAAAGAAATAACACCAGAATTTTTACGTGGTAACACCTTCTCAAATGACGAGAGGCAACTTCTACGACAGACTGTAGTCCTAAAATATCTCCACTATAATCAATGAGTGCACCAAATGTATCTAAACAATACACAGATAACACAATGGCCCTTACTCCTTTTAACAAGTGAAAACCACACTCAAAATGTATCTCGAAATAGAAAAAAAATACAAGTACACAATCAACAACAACAACAATGCAGAAGACAACCAAAGACACCAAAATCTAAAATAACTATATGAATACTACCAACAGACAAAAAAAGGATACTCAGTGTAGCTCTCCAATCTCGTGTGGAAGAAAGCTCCCAAAACTTGTCTCTGTTTTCAAAAGTATTGAATTGCAATTAGTCCAAATGAGCGACAATAGGACCATATTGCAATAGTCCAATAGTGTTGTTATTTTTCTTTTGTAATTGTATTCAAACTGTGGCATAACTCATGTATTTATATACATGAGATACACTCACCAAATTATATTTATTCAATGTGGAATAAAGCTAATCGGCCTTAAAATTATGGGCTCCATTTTATTTGGACTCATAACACTGTCATAGGCTTTTTTCATCGAGAGAAAGTGTAACAGGGCTTTGAAATCCTTCAATTCGATCCTATCTTTCATGGATTCCGATTTTCTCAAGCAAGTAAAAAATTGCCTCAAATCATTGATTTCAAGGAAAAAGGAATTCAATTCGGTCATTGGACACATAGAAGGTATGTTCAATCATAACTCAGTAAAAGAAAGCAGACTACCATGGCCCCGAGTTTTGTATTTTACCCATCTTGCTAATGTATTGTCCCTGTCAATAAATAAAATAAGTTCACCACTTTGTACCAAACTAATGGATCAATCTCTTGTTTTACTTTCTAAGCCGGCCTCATTAAGATAACAATTTTCATTTGCTTAAAATATTCCATGCTAAATTGCTTTATTGACTTTAAGACTTCTTACACCTGTATTTTCTAGATAAGCACGTATGTATATTCATTAAACTACAGAACCAACCCGCATTAATCATGGGAAATGTTCACTTCTTTCTGGTTCTATACACTGGTCTGTTTGCTTTGGCTGCCGGTCGTCCTTATCCGGTGAGACGATACTCAAGAGAGGTTTATGACAATGGCAGAATCTTCGACATAACACACATGATCAGTCCTAACTTGCCCGTTTATGGCTCGAAGAACGGTCTTGGACATGACTACATAAGGCTTGTTGACAGCATTAAGAACGGGTCCATAGTCAATCAGTCTGAGATGAAGCTGAACACACACACGGGCACACACATTGATTCGCCTGGACATGTATACGACAAGTACTATGATGCAGGGTTCAATATCAATTCTCTTGACTTGGAGGTGCTTAATGGTACAGTGGCTTGTTTCTAATAATCAGTCCTCAAAACATCAAAGTTGGTTGAGTATTGGATTATGATCGTCCCATAGATTTGCTTAAGCGTTCTTGTTTCGATGTATATATAGGCCCTGCGCTGCTTGTTGATGTTTCGAGAAACAGCAACATAACTGGTATGGATTTCAGGAAAAACATGAAATTTCCATAGAAAATCATCTCTCTTCCTGTTTAAGATGGGTAGTGATGTTGGTTTGAGTTACAAGCACTTTGAACAAATCTCAGTTTTTGCATGATATATTCTAACAGTTTACTGCTATATATCTGTCACAGCTGAAGTGATGAAATCATTGAACATTCCCAAGGGAGTACGTAGAGTGCTCTTCAGAACCTTAAATACAGAGAGGTACGGATTCAACTCCGATAAAACAGTGTGAAATTGACTAGTTTCTCAAATTAACACGATCAGATGAAGAAAATGTTCAAGTTATGTTAAATTCTTATTGTACTTGAACAAAAAGAAAACAGTAAAAATGACTTTCCCTTCTATTGTCAACGATTAGTTCAACTCAGATATGTAAATTCCATTAAACCTACTTGTTAAATCTCGATTTCAGACGCCTTATGTTCAAGAAAGAGTTCGAGTCCAGCTATATTGGGTTCATGGTGGATGGAGCTAAGTGGCTGGTTGAGAACACAGACATCAAACTCGTTGGTACAGTTATATTATCTGCTAAGCTGTTGTCTAAAATATATTTTTTCGTTTGTTTAATTGTTTCCCTGAAAAGTTGAAACCATTATCATAAGTGAACCACAGAGTTACAACTTCCAAGAGACCATTGACATTTCTACACTGACTTTTATACTTCAACAATGTATTGCTTCTGTTCTCTTCAAAGTTCAAATATACAATTCCCTTACAGGTTTTTTTTTTAAAAATCACCTTCGAGGACACACATGAATTCGGTACCAAGGTTTGGTCGGTAATCACTAATTAGAGAATTAATGTATGCCTATTCATTTGATACTTAAAGGTAATCAGAGGTTGCTTTTAAATTCTATTGAAGTTACCAAGTAATCATGCGTTTGTTGGCTATGCAGGACTTGATTACTTATCCGTTGCTGCTCTTGTTGATTTACTCCCAACTCATCTTGTTTTTCTTAAAAACAGGGTAGGGAAAAAGTAGCTGATAATGCTCTGCTGTTGTAATTTAATTTGACAGAAACATTTTTCTTCCTTCTTCTGAATCAAAAAATCCTGGAACTGCACAACTGTTGCAGGAAATCATTCTTGTAGAGGGCCTAAAACTTGATAACATCAATCCTGGAGTTTATGATCTCCACTGCTTGCCGCTCAGGATGCTGAGGGCTGATGGATCACCAGCAAGGTGTATTCTTATCAAGTGATTACATCAATCCTGGAGTTTATGATCTCCCCTACTTGCCGCTCAGGATGCTGAGGGCTGATGGATCACCAGCAAGGTGTATTCTTATCAAGTGATTCTTAGCATCTTATGTATTTTAATGTGGTTAATCTGTAAGATAATCTAAAGTTCCCAGTCCCATGTATCATCTTACCCTACCCATCTACTGTAATGCTTCACTTTTTAACCATGTCATGATTTATTAAACAATCCCGCTCTTCTTATGGATGACATGATCCGCCGCCTTCTGCCACATGTTTTCCTTTATTAAAGAAAAAAATAGGATCAAGAGAACAATTTCTGATTGCATTCATGGAGGAGTGAAGGGTACACTCCCAAGTAATAATCCATGACCTTTTACAGGCTGGTTACTTATTCAAACCCAAGATCTTGTCTTTTTTGTTTATTGATCTATAGTACTTCTTATCTTATTTTATCAAGAGTTGACCAGAAGACAAACACAAGAACAAGTAATGTCTAATTCAATAAGAGAGTTAACAGCAGACATGGAAATTGTTTTCATAAAGGCCACTAGGTTACTTATTTTATTTACAGAACCGTCCCACAACATCTTCTAGTCCTAGGTTTGTCGTAGTGCAATAATAATCTCAGAGCATCTTCACAAGCATTATTCCACTACGCATCTCCGGAATTATCAGCCTTTCCCTGCAGGAGTAGATCAACTAAACTGTGTAAATCATCACTCAGGCTAATGAAACTGTTGCTAAGGGTATGTATTGAGTTGTAGGCTTTATGAAAACTTAACCAACAAAAACAATGGTTAACATGACATTATTTGATGGTACAACTGATTTCGGATTACTACAGGCAAGGAAAACTTGTCACATACCTAGCAGAACTCTCACTTCATAAGAATACATCTAATTGGAGATCCCTCAGCACCAACAATCCTTGGATGCAAGCAATGAACGGAATAGAGCCCTGGCTGGATATCATCAAGTTTTAGGGCTTCCACCAGAATGATTTCCTGAAACATAATCAGTACGTTCATACCCAAATGTAGCCAGCCAATACATTAAGAAAGTTGTTGCATATTATTGAAAAGAAAACTAAAAACTAATGGTTCAACAAAAATCTTTAAATAAAAATTAGTTGTTTAGCTTAATGAAGATCCCAAGCCAAGTATTTATATCCTCCAGGAAAGTCACAAACTGTCGAGAAGATTTGAGTCCGGCAGACAATATAAATACTTTGAAGGCATTTAGCACGAGAATCCAAATTGAAAGATGGACTGATTAATAGATACATAATTAGCAAAAGTAGTAGTATCAAATTGTAACAAAAATCTTACCCTGCTCTCTAGAAATTCGAGATGAGCTGGAATCAAATCTGTCCAGGCAGCTACAGATAAGTAATCCACTCCTTCACATGCGAAACAAAAAGAAAGTCACATAGTACATCCAATAGTACTTCAGTAGTCCCAGGGGGAAAGATTCGAAGAAAGCATGAAGTAAGGAAGAAGAGAGAGGGGGGGAGGCGGATTAACAAGCAATACAGGAATGATGAGATAAACAACTTAAAAAAACAGGATCTACGTAATTAGACAAGAATGTGCCATGTTCTGACATTCAACCTGGATCAGTCTGTCAAGTAAATTAATTCTGGTAAATGATTAGCAGCAATAATACAACATAGGTCTAGATAACGTTATCAAGATTGCAAACTATGAAGGAAGGATAGTTGTCACATTTGTGAAGATATTGAATAAGCTTGCAGAGTGCTATATAGTTTAGAGTTGAAGGGGAATAAGAAGATATCCAATTATCTACATATTCAAATTGCAGGAAGAAAGCTTGGGGTAAGATCATTTTGTACAGAAACAATATGTCAGAGGAGGTTGAGGGGGCGCAACTCACAGTAATGGAATGCACAGAATGCAAGTCACAAAACTCTCAAATAAATCTTGACATGATTACTTGTTTATCCATAACTGACTAATCAATCATAATTATTTCACAATTCTTACCACATCTCGTAAGAAAAGGTGTCACTTTGATGAAATCAAGAAAAAAAATAAAAATAACATGAAAGCAAAGCTAAGTACAATTGATAGGTAAATTCTGTGTATATATGTATTTATGATATGTACATATATATTATACACACATAGAAGATGTTGCATCAGATGAGGAATAGGAAATATATAAGAGAAAATGCAGCAATGCCTTCACCATCCAACTAAAAATTAATGAAGAAGGTCAACAACTTACCAACAAGTTTGATGTCAGTATTCTCTGCCAACCATTTTGCCCCATCCCTCGTGAATCCCACGTAACTTGTATCAAACTGATTTTTGAACATAAGCTTCCTGAAGTGTTATTAACATTTTTAGATAATCACATCCCAAATGAGCAGTAAATTTCATTTTGACAGTCAAGGAAAAGTGATTATATAACAGAAACAAAGGTCCATGTGTTCTTTGAGAACCGTAAGCTGTTATATCAAATTACTATTCCTTAAGATACAAGAATACAGAGGCAAGAATAAACTCAACGCTTAGGGCAACAAATTTATTTCAATTTGCCCTTAGAACAGTATGATATCCCCTACGACATCAATCTTTTAATATTAAAAGATTAAGGTACTGAAAGAGCCAGCCAAAGATTCTGGAAAGTTACTATTAAGCTCCAATATATCTGTTTGCCTTAAGAATCCAAATATCAAATTCATCAAAAATGAAAAGTTCATGGAGCTATGAAGAAGATTAAGGACTTCGTCAGTATCATTGGCAATAGAAACATCATATATGACAGGTTTGTTGATAATAAGACAATGATAACACAGGTAGTATCAGAAATCTCCATGGAATTTAATTAACAGCAAGAAAATAAGAGATAAGAGTCATGAAAGACATTCAGGAGTAAAAGACACTTGTGGCATACTAGTAAGTCAAGACATTTCTTGAAAAGAAAGCTTACCACTAATCACTAATACCTAATAAACTGAAGAAACTTAGTATTAACCAATGAAGCAATGTATGATATGATCCAAGTAACTTATTCTATTATTAGGGGATTCTTGACAACGTATTGCTATTAAGAACAACTCCGGCAAAAAGAGATGAGTAAGCTAAGAAGAATTGGTCAGCAAAGAACCAGAAAAGACAACGTTTATCTGATAAGATACTCCAGAGATCTGGGCCATGAAAGATTATGCAAGGGAGAGAAATTAACCTGTCAGTGTTTAGGGTCCGGAAAAGCACACGCCTGATTCCCCTAGGAATCTTCAGGGACTTCATAACTTCAGCTGTAGTACATTCATAATGTGGAAACAGAGAGAAACCCAGAAGAAAAAAATAGAGAAATATTAGTGAACTTCTCTGAATGAATACTAACTATATGTACAAGATAAATTAAGTCATCATTATATAAGTGTTATGTACTAATTAAGGCATACCAGTTATGTTCGAATTCCTTGGAACATCAAGCAACAAAGCAGGACCTGTTCCCAAAAGAATCAAATGTAAGAAAAAACATAAAACCACGTCAAACAAACTGAAAACCCCAAGATTAGTAAAAAGTTACCGTTAAGGACTTCGAGGTCCAGAGTATCGACATCGAATCCGGCGTCGAAGTAGTGATCAAAGACATGTCCAGGAGCGTCAACGTGGGTGCCACTATGAGTGGGAAGCTTCATCTCGGAGTTGTTGGCTAAGGAGCCGTTCTTCATGCTGGCGGGCAGCCAGAGGAACTGCCCGAGCCCATCATCTTTGCCCCAAGTAGGCAAGTTCTCGGTTATCCGGTGAGTGATATCGAAGATTCTGCCATCACCGTAGACTTCGCGCCGGATGGGGATGAGGTCATTTGTGTCGGAGGCGGAGACGGAGGTGTCTGTCGTGCCCGGTATGGTCGGGTAGGCGGCGGAGGAAGCGGTGGCGGAGTAGAACGGAGAGGAGGAGAGGAGGAGGAGGAGAAGGAGCGTGGACGACATGTCGTAAGTGTTAAGGTGTTGATATTTTAGTGAGAACGCCGTTGTCAGGTGCCTACTTAAAGCGGCGTTTAGAGAAGATCAAGTCTGACTTGGATCTGGTATAATATTACTCTTAACCTATTTTAACTAATTGAAATACGTCGTAGTATTTGCTTAAATTTTAAATGAATCATTTATTCGTAATTGTTGTTAAACTCCTAAGTCCAGACTGCAGGATCGTGCGAGTGTTGGCGAGTCTTGACCAATGTTTGGCACCCAAGTTAGCACGAGAAATTCGTGTTGACGAGAAAACAAGATAAAGTTTTGTCAGTTGGTGAGCAAAACCCGAGGAACTTGCAAAGTAGGCGAGGGATGTTGGAAGTATCGACGAAGATCTCGAGAGTAGGCGAGATTCGATACGCGTGGGCACGTGTAGGCGTGCATTGGCGGAAATCTTCAACGAGACGTAAGATTCGGATGCAAGGGCGCGCGAAATTGGCAAACTAAGTCATGCAAGACCTAAGGGTGCGCGAGAAGGTGCAAAAGCATGTAAGACCCCGCAAGGATGCGCGAGAAGGTGCAAAAGCATGTAAGACCCCGCAAGGATGCGCGAAGGCATACGAGCGCGACGAGGCGCTTAAGCACTTGACATTAGTGAGGCAGGTCGAAGGTATGTGAACTGTATGAGGTTTTATGCTAACTCAGTTTGTGACTTGTACTTAGTCATGGAGCGACGAGACTGCACCATGAGTGAGCTGGATCATGGAAGATGGACTTATCCATGGACTTGCATTGATGGACCTATATGCGGATAGGGTGTGGTGAAAACACTAAGGCAAATGTGGGCGAGTAGGGTTAGATTTGGTGCAAATTTTGGTAGAGTCTCGAACCTTGGGGAGATTGACTCGACCCAGGCTAGGAATTGACGGACAAAGGACTTAGCCATACTCGGATGGATGAACCACGACTAACAGACTTATTGTAGGAAGCATTGGATCAGGCCAGTGTACTAGAGGGCTTCGGCGAGATCACATTGCATCATCAGCAGATAGAGATCACGAGGAGATTTTGGATGATGTGGCGATAACTGGGAGTTAGAGTTACAGTAAAACTTAACATCTAAAGATAGTGGAGATCTTCGCAGATAAGGATGTTAGTGTTCTAGATAGTATTATAGATAAATGTAAACTCTATCTTGTTGTTATCTTGTCTTATCAGTTAGAGTCCTATTTAGGCGGGGTGTCGTTTAATTTGTTCACGTGATGTAATATGATAAGGATATGCGTGATTTTAGTACGATCTTTATGCAAGAGAATGTCCGAGGAAAGAGAAGCTAAACGCCCTAATAGTCGAAGAAGAGGAAGAATCTTCAGATGATGCGGTGTTGAATCCAATTGTCTTGTTGAGTGCTGTTGGTAAAGAACCTAATCCTTATGGTGAACTGATGTATGTGAAAATACAGGTTAATGGGATAGAGGTGACCACGATGGTAGATACGGATGCATCACAATCCTTGGTAGCGGAAAGGATGGTGCGCAAGTTGGGGCTTAGAGTGTCCAAGACCCTGACAAAGTTAAAAGCCCTGGCAGGCAAGACACAAGCAGTGATGGGAGCTACTTATAACGTCCTGATAAGCATAGGGAGTTGACATGCCAAGATGAATTACATGGTCGTGCCACTTGAGGATTTTGATATGATATTGGGGACCGCCTTCCTTAAGGCAACAAAGACGGTGTTGTACCCAAGTTTGGGAGGCATGATCGTTATGCATGGTGAAAAATCCTTCTTTATTAATTGTTGTAGATTCGTTGATGGGACGAAAGAGATTACAACATCGGTAGCACAAGTGTCGGCTATGATCATTGAAAAGAAGCCGAATTATGCTCAAGGAAACCCGAAACAGAATGCAGTTAACGATTAAGGTTATAGGGAAAGCTCAGTGAATAGAGCTCTTCTCAACATATCTTTGGCGGGCGCGATGAGCCTTGAGGAGGCGCCTTCAAGTGGAAGCAAAGACAACTCCAAGGGATTGGGAAAGTGGTACGTAGGTGAAGTACTAATTGACATGAAGACATGCTACTGTCTTCAAAGGCTGACTAAGGAGTCTTCAAGGGAGCCACTCGTGGAGGAGTGCCCACAAATTTTTTGATGAGGGCATCGAATTCTTCTAGTGGTGGTGGTTTTTTAGACCTTTAAGTCCAGACTGCGGGATCGTGCGAGTGTTGACAAGCCTTGGCAAGCAAGTTAGCACGAGGAAGACGTGTTGACGAGAAAATAAGGTAAAGTCTTACCAATTGGTGAGCAAAACCCGAGGAACTTGTGAAGTAGGCGAGGGATGCTGGAAATATCGGTGAAGATCTCAAGAGTAGGCAAGATTCGATATGCGTGGGCACGAGTAGGTGTGCATTGGCAGAAATCTTCAACGAGACATAAGATTCGGATACGAGGCCGCGCAAAGTTGGCAAACTAAGTCATGCAAGACCCAAGGGTGCACAAGAAGGCACAAAGGCATGTAAGACCTCATGATACAACCAGCCTTCGGAATGGAGTTCCACACCTTACACATCAACCCGACAAGCTACATATGCCAAGTGGTCCAATTACAAAGCAACAAGCTTCAAGGTTTAAACAAGCAATGCAAACTTTTATTCAAGCCCAAATCACAAGTCAAGTATATGAGGATGTCGAAACATCCATAGAGGGACTTCAAGGCATGCCTAAGCTTGTGACTTTATTAGAGGAGGCGTTGGACGAGGCTAGCACTTAGCCATTTAGGCCCAATTTTGATAATTTGGG
>JANVCL010394070.1:0-13639 GCA_026546855.1 Erythroxylum incrassatum
TTCTATGAAGAAGTCAAATTGAATTTAAGATTTTAAGTTTTCCAAACTTTGTGCACAAGTAGGAGAGATGAGTTCAAACATGGTGATTAGGTAATATGGGCACACCATGGAGAACTTTGTTAGTGAATTTGTGGATGGTTATGAGCATGAAGATGAATTGAGGATGTCTATATGGATTCAAAGATGAAAAAAATAAATTTATAACCCTTCAAGGTTATATGCATGCGCACGCGTTCATGTTTTCGCAAGCAAGAGTTGGGTTCCGAAAACGGGATCCAACATGCACACTAAATGGATCTACGAGCCTCATGATTTTAGTGGCTCACTCAAACAGTTTGTGGGTACACTACGACAATGGAATGGGGAGGTCTTTGGCAACATATTTTGGCGTAAGAATAGAATACTAGTGAGACTAGCAAGCATCCAGCGTATTCTGTAGGTGCCCCCATCTGAACTGCTAGCACAGTTGGAGACGTTCCTCACACATGAACTTGAACAAGTATTAAGTAAAGAAGAGTTATTAAGGCACCAACAATCCAGATCTCAGTGGCTAACACAAGGTGATAGAGACACAAATATTATCATGCATTGACTAAAAATAGGAGAAGACAAACCGCTGTCAGCTGACTGCGAATAGAGGAGGGCCAAGTGGTTTCTGACTAGCATGACCTAAGGACATTGGCCAAAGAAATACTTCTAGAATTTTTATTCATATGAAGATCATAATTTAGTAACTCTTCCACATCAAAGGTATATCCTTGTGTTGAACCAACAAGCCAAAGAGAACTTGGGGCTCCAACTAAAAGACGAAGAGATAACTGCAATGTTCAACATAAAGCCTAACAAAGCACTGGGAGTCGACGGATATCATGCCATATTTTTCCAGAAACACTAGGACATCGTTGGCCCCTCTGTCCTGACCTTTATTAAGTGAGTTTTCAATCTACATATTTGGGATGCAGAAATCAATCGAACAATCTTAATTTTAATACCAAAACTCCCTTCGCCAACCTACATTACCCAGTTCAGACCAATCAGTCTATGTTTGGTGAAGTATAAAGTCCTTGCTAAGATCGTGGTTAACAGACTCCAAACATATCTCCCCGAACTGGTGGCAATTACTCATTGTAGCTTCGTTCCTCATAGATTGATTATGGACAACATCATAATAGTACAAGAAGTTATTCACAGTATAAGGAAAAAACAAGGCAAAGCCGACTATCTTGCATTAAAAGTCGATCTTGAGAAGGCATATGATCGATTGAAATGGGATTTCATTCAGGAAATGTTGACATATTCGGGATTACCAGACAAACTAATCACTCTCATTATGAAATGCATCACCACCGTATGCTAGTAAACTAGGGAGGTGAGCTATCAGATGAGTTCTCACCATATCGGGGGATCCGCTAGGGGGATCTATTATCGCCATATATATTTTTTCTTTGCTTAGAGAGATTGGAACATCTGATTACTCAGGCATTACATAAAGGCAAATGGAAACCGATTAGACTTAGCTGCCAGGGTCCAGCCTTTACTCGTCTCTTCTTTGCCGATGACCTCATCCTCTTTTCTAAAATACTAGATACACAGGTGACAACAATTCCACATATTCTCAATCTTTTTTGTTCAGCTTCTAGTCAGAAGGTGAGAAACGTAAAGTCAAAGAGTTTTTTCTCTAAAAATATACCACACAACTTAGGTGCGAGATAAGTCATCAATTGGGTTACCAACATGCCCTAAACCTGGGCAAGTACCTTGGAGTACCGATCATCCATGAACCTACTTCAAAATGAATATATTAGTACATACTCGACACTGTGCAAACGAAACTTGATGGGTGGCGTGGCAAATTTCTTTCCCTAGCCAGTCGGACTACATTAATCAAGTCGGTATTGTTAGCTCTCCCAAACTACACAACGCAAACGGTGAGACTATCTTGGCAACTATGTGACGAGATAGAAAGGATCATTCATTGCTTCCTATGGGGATCTAAGGAGGAGAACGAAAGAGTAGTCTAGTAAATTGGGAAACAATATGTAAACCCAAAGAAGTAGGCAGCTTAGGACTCAGGAAAATCCGAGTAACAAACGATTTTTTCTTGGCAAAACTTGGCTGAAATTTGATCAACTGTCCAGAACCACTATCAGCTATTGGAGGGTCCATGATCTGGCGAGGCATAGCTTCGCTATGGGAGCATGTGATTCGAGGATTAAAATGGGTGGTGGGTAATAGTTTAACGATGTAATTCTAGTAGGATGCATGGGTACATGACTTCGGTCCTCTCAAAGATCGAACTACGATTCCTATACACAGCCATTTGTTGTCTCAACCAGTCATGGCATTTGTGGATGCCCGTGGAGGATGGAACTGGACTCTATTTCAAGAACTACTTCCTAACTTGATTTGTTGTTTGGCAATTGCAGGCATACTTACCCTCCCTCAATTTGGTCCGGATAGTGTGATTTAGGGCGCATCTAAAAATGGCGTTTATTCTATAAACTCTGCATATAACTTGATAGCTAGGCAAGTGGACAGTGGTGGAAGCATGTTTTGGGAAAAAGTATGAAAATAAGATGGTCCACAAAGAATTCGAACATTCCCATGGCTCTTATCTCAGGACAAACTCCACACTAATCAACAAAGAGCTATTCAAGAGCATTCAACGGATCCAGCCTGTCATCGATGTGGAGAAATCGAATCCATTTTACATGTCGTTAGAGACGGATGTCGAGCCAGCAACTTCTGGAGAGGTTTATCAACTAGCATAACTACAAATGATTTTTTTCGGGAGGAAAAAATCGTTGGATATTTGTCAACATATAACAGCAGTAGACCATCCAAGGACTTGATTGGTCCTTAGTGTTTGGAACGGCGTGTTGGTTCCTGTGGTCATGGCGCAATAAAACATTATTTGAGTCCAATTTTTCATGGCCGCTCAACCCTCAAGTCATCGTCCTCTGGTACGTCCGATCGATAAGGCATGCCAGAGAATTGGTAGGAAGAACAATACTGTGTCCAAGATTACGCCAAGAGACCCTTATTGGATGGAGTTCACCTCCACAAGACTAGATACGCATCAACAGTGATGGAGCTTATACAATTTCCACATCGCAGGCCACAGCCCACGGACTTCATTAGGACAGCACAGGGATATGGATAGGGGTTTTGCACACAATATAGGATTCTGTACCTCAGTATGTGCTGAGCTGTGGGGGTATTTTCCGATTTGCAACTTACATGGACGCTAGGTTTCTGGAACGTGGAGCTCAAAGTGGACTCTCAGATAGTCATTCATTTATTATCATCCTCCAAAGTCTCATTAGTTCCATACCACACTCTCCTTTTGTGGATTCAACAACTCATTAAACAAGAGTGGATCGTGAAAGCTAGGCATATCTATCGTGAAGCTAATCGAGCTACAGATTGGCTAGCAAACCATGCCGTGAATCTCACACTTGGTATCCATTGATATCAAAACCCGCCTAAGAGTTGCTCTTCTATCCTAATAGAGGATATATCTGGGGTTGCTTTTCCCCAACTTGTAGTTTATTTTCAGTGTAATTCTCCTACTGAGTAACAAAAAAAAAGAAATGTTGCTCAAATACACCCCACTACTAATCATCCACTAGATCATATACACCCCAGTCCTTACAAGATCACAATCAACTATAAAGGAGCTAACAAAGATGAAAGAATGTTGCTCGAAAGACAAGACAAGGTGTTTGTACTTTTCCATGGATGCTTCTTTCCTTTTCCCCAACCCAGGGGTTAACATCAGATCGTTTGTGCTATACGTCATTACTGATTATTCCTGTTCTATCTTTCTACCAACTGGTCATCGCTAATTTTATTTACTTGACTCTAATTTTGTTTAGCCAAAGCTTTACATATGTGATACCCTTGCTTACGTAGATGTAATGATGGGAAATATGAATGTTGCTCCCTTAATATATCATCAGGACCCCATTCTAAGATAAAACATGAAAGTTAAAAAAGAGGGACAGTAATTTTAATTTTGTATTTAATGAATGAATTATATTCTAATTAATTATATTGTAATTAATTATAGTTTAATTAATTAATTACAATATTTTAATTAATGAATGAATTATGTTTTAATTAATTATATTATTTATTTATTTATATTTTAATTAATTATAATATAATATATAAATAAATAATATTTTAATCAATTACAATATAATTAATTAATTAATTATATTAAAAATATTTTAAAAATAGTTACTACTAAGGAATGAGTTTCATTCCTTCACTAAATATTAGGTATAGAGGATTCTCCAAAAGTGGGATATCAAACTATTGCCCTTATAATGATAATCACTAACCAATCACTCACTTTTTATTCCTTACCTATTAACTCCTTCCTAAACCCATCAATCATACACCCGCTTACTCTTTTTTTAACATCATATTAATAAATTTTTAGTTTAATACTATACAAAAGGAAGTGTTAATCACTAAATTATTTGAAAGTTTCAGTAATGGCAAATTTAAAAACCAAATTAAGACAATGAATAAACATATTTATTTTCCACATTTTTTAAAATCCAAAGTTTAAGGATAAATGTTCTTTAAAATTTTCTAAAATATTAAACAAAATTAATTAGTGAGGTTCAAAATAAAAAATAGTTTTTTTTCAATTTCTCACATTATTCTTTCTATTATAAATAATATGAGGGCAAACCTTAAAACAATCTTTTTATAAAATACAAAGAAAAGACTGTGTATAATTAATGACCTTCTCTCAATTCTTACAAAACGAGGAAGTCTTGTATAATAAGGAAAGTTGTGTATAATTGATGACCTTTTAACCCTCACAAAGTGAAGAACCTTGTGCCTAGGCAGTAGGTATTATATACTCAATTATCTTTTATATTATAAAAATAATACCAAACGTTTATTAAATCATTAATTTAATAGTTTTATAATCACTATATAGACTCAACTATCCTTTATATTATAAAAATAATCTTTATAATATATAGGGACATTTTAGTCTATATAGTGATTATAAAAACTATTAAATTAATGGTTTAATAAAAGTAGTAAAAGACATGAAGTTTTCAATTTAATAAACATGCTATATCATTGATATTTGATTAATCCAAGTATAATGCTCATATCACTTACGGTTCATTTTTACTTTTTAATCGAATTTTATAAATATTTTGTAATAAATTAAAAATTATATTTTTTTAAATTTTAAACATTAGATAAATTTTATATTTTAACTGTATAAAAAGATTATCTTTTATTTTAAAAATGTAAAATCATGTCACTAGAATTTTTTAAAAGCTTATTAATTCTTTTATAAACTGAAAATTGTGTCAAATTAGGCAGTGACGAAAGGAATTTAGTACAAAAGGCCGGTGGTCTACCGTGTACATCAATCTAACATTGTAAACGACCCACAATGGAGTTACAAAGACTGACCACCATTGTCAATGCCGACCCGATTATCCATAGCCGTTCCTTCTGCAACTTGGAGTTACGGCTTTGGAATGGTCAAAACTCAAAGCCATACTGCTCTTTTTTCTTTGTTTAATTTAATTTGGTAACTTCGTGAAATCAATGCTCTCTTTGATCAAACTAATTTAATTTTGTTGCATCATGCATGTGTTTGAAAATGATCAAACATCAAGCTTGCATGAAATTGATTAGATGATTAGATGATAAGATTTTCGGGTAGAAAAATGATGCCCTCTTCGACTTGTCACTGTTTTAGCGAACCCAAATCAATTCAGAGCTTTTCGAAGGAATCTCCAACAGAAATGATTTAATCATTGGGAACGGAAGATCCACTTGCCAGGCGTTGAAATGTCAATGCGGGGTCAGTGACAGCACTAGTAACAGCATCCCAATAGAGTTGACACATCTCAATCTCTTTAAAACATTGAACATTTCAACTCATATTTTATTATATGTCGCCCTTTTCTCTACCTGTTCTATCAAGTACTATGCTTGCTTCCTGCACTAAATCAATAAAAGCAGACGACATAAACTCCAAAGATGGGGGGTGGGGGGACTCTACATGGTCCATCCTTAAATAATCACCACTATCAACCTACTCATAGAGAACTTTCGTGGCTCCCTTTTCTTGCTGAAGAAGAGAGTCGGTCAATCCTGGAATATGCATCGCGGAGTAATAGTTTCTGAATACATCAACCCGAGCAAGTTCTAATTATTTTTTTTGATAATCACCTACCGCTGTTAAAGTAGTTGCAGAATCGGCCAAGAGAGGACTCCAGAGTTATTACATATCTTTGGATATCGAGAACCCATGTTGACCGGAGGTCTTTATTACAAACTTAAACGAGTGAACGTACTTATAGGCTTTAAGGGTTTCACGTCACACTTTAACACAAAATTTTAAAACATTAAATTTATGAGTTATTTTTATTTATTTGCTTTTCACTAATTTTAATGTAAACACTTGACATCCCAACAATCTTCCCCTCAAATATAAACTTTTACATTAAGCTTGGATTTCCTCTTGAGTAAAAACTTCTTTATTTAACAACTCGAGTATATGATGCCACCAACCCTTCTACTTTGCTGGTTTGAGCTTACCAGGAGTCTCCTTACTCTTTTTCATGAGGAGACAACCACAAGATTTGATTAACGTCTTCATACTTGTCCCTTATCAAACTATCGGCTTTGATACTATTTATTAGATCTGATTTTATCTTTTTCTCAAATGATCTTGTGGTTTATTATAAATATAACCAAGTTTATAAATATAATAAACTTGGTTATATTTATCAGTTTCGAGTCGGGTTTTGGACAGGCACTAAAATGCCAAGTCTAAATCTCAATGTAGGCTTAATTTTACAATATTTAATTTGCAACTTTCCACAATATTTTCAGGAAAATACTACTATGTCCTGATGGATATGGTCCTGCAAAAGGAATTTCTCTGGGTGTCTATTTAGAACTAACAGAAGTGGCGAAGCTTGGCCCAAATGAAAAAGTATGGGCAAATTTCGAGCTGCGAGTACTGAACAAAAACAAGGATCGGCATGTCAGAGCAACTTGTAAGTTCTCCTGTCCACCGTGAATTTCTTAATTACTTTTAATCATAGCTTATTAGTTGTTTAATTATGTTTACGTTAATTATAAGATTCGTCGTCTTCAATGCATTGCAATATTAATCATATTGAACTATAAAAGACTTAAATTATAATAATTTACCATGAATTATAAGAAAAAAGTTAATAAAAACTTTTCTAATCAAGCGGGTGAGCACGAAATGATGTAATGTAGTTTTAATGATATTTATTATTTTTATTATATTGTGAAATCAGTCGAAAATTACAAATGATCGAATCACATGATACTTTTATTTAATTAAACGATGTTGATTTAGCTATTATTGTCTTCTTGTGTAGTTGATCACTGGTATACTTCCGCGGACCCGTTCCATTTGCTCGGCCGCCGTAAGTTTATGCCATTGGAAGATCTTCGTGAAGCCTTCAATGGCTTTGTCGTGAATGATACTTTAACTGTTGAAGCGGAACTCCTTTTCATTACTGCGGTTAAGGTTGGTTCTTCAAAAATATGTAGTTTGATTGTGTTTCCTGCCATTACTACTTGTCACGGTACGGTAGTGTTTAAGCGCATTTCAATCAATAAAGTCCTTCGTTAATTTTATCTTTTTCAAACGTAAGATTTTTAGGCATCCAACATCTAAAAGACGTGCTTCGCAATCAATGCAATAGACGAGACAGGAAGCGAATTTTTGAAGTCTGTAACTGCAAGGTCTACAAAGAGAGTGAACTCACATACAACAGTCCGAGTTTAAACAGGTGATATATGTTAAAATATTGGCCATATTCTATATATATTAGTATCATTATTAATATAATAGAAGATTTCTATTTAGTAAATATTTTTTAATAGCGTCATAAATATTAATGGTTTATTTTAGTCATTTGATGGACGGATAAAATTAAAAGTTATAAATATATAAATAGATCCTTTCTCTTCTAATTAAGGTTATAGATTATTTCCATCAAGTGTTTGTAGTTGTAAGAGAGTCGCGAGAGAGAATCAATTTTAATAAAAAATGTGGTAAAATATTTCAACCTTTTTTTGATAATGAAATCTTTCGTATCAATTTTAATCTATTTTGCTAAAATAGTTAATATTTTGATGCTTGAAGAGTTTTGTGATTATTCATTATTAATAATTTTATTTAAAAAATGAAAATAAAGAAAAGTATCTTTTATTATTAGAAATTACCCTCGAAGATTTGAAGTCTCAAGTCTCAACGTTGAAGGTGAGATTTGAACTCTAGTTATTGGGTGTAAGTAAAAACACCCTAGCCACTAGACAACAAGGAAGAATTTTTATTATTGTTTTCTTTAATATTCTAATTCAAGTAGAATTTTTAAAGAAGAAAAAGAATCATATTGCCTGTGCTGATAATCGAACATGGTCTGCTTGTGAAAGCCAAGCATCCTAATCACCGAACGACAACAAATTTCACTGTCAATGTCATTCAATCATGTCAACATACTTGTTTAAGTTAATTTTTTTAGAATTTAATGATCTTTTTATTTTATTCTGATGCTCTATATTCTATTAATTTTATTAACAATTTCATGTTAGATTTATGCATATTATTATTGAATTTTAAATTTATATGTTATATGTTTAATTTGTACAAGACATTATAAAAGGAAAATGTGTTAATCAGCAAAATGACCAAATTAATTAAATGAACTTTTGTCATGTAAAAATAGTCATTTACTTATAAAATATTAATGTTTATTATTCAATTAATTATATGGATAAATGATGTTTGTTAGTTGATAGAATTTAAATTTTACCCAAAGGTAAATTAGTACTCTATGACTAATAAGTATAATAGAGGAAAATCATTATTGACTTGTCAAATATTGGTTATTTTTTATGAGTTTTTGTTTGATTACCCAATAAAATTTGTATAACATTAAACTTATGATAATATATTATTGAGTTTTTCTATAAGAAACTTGCATTATATTCTAAATTTTTAATTACTTGAAATCGATAATTTATTAAGCATTTATGTATTTGCAATTATTTCTCTTCATTCACTTACTTCTTATATTTAGGCATTTTGGATCTTGATTTAGAATTATTGGAAGAAAATTCTATTCTCATTACAGATACCGGTAGTGAGATTGATTGAGAAGACAAACTATACAGCATGTGAAAGGTTTGACATATTATGTCTTAATTTCATGCAAATAAATATTGTAAACGACATTAAGACCATTATTTCGCAAACTGAAAGTACTAAAAAATACCTTAAATTTGTGGAAGAACATTTTCGTTTTGAGATAAGTCTCTCGCTAGTGCATTAATGCCTAAATTCACAACCATAAAGTTTGATGGGTCGCGGAGCATACGACATCATGTCCTAGAGATGACAAATATTATATCAAAATTAATAACCTTAGGTATGACAATTGATGACTCTTAGTTCAATTCATTATGAACTTGTTACCTCCTAAGTATAGACCTTTTTAAATTAACTACAACACTATAAAGGGCAGGTGAAATGTTAATGAATTGTCTAGTATGCTCATTCAGGGGGAAAAAAGGCTAAAGAAAAAGAATTAAGGATTTCATTTAATTAACCTTGTGAGTCAAGGAGCTAGCAAGATTAATAAACTAAAGGCTGTGAAATTTAAGAAGAAAGCACGTACTAAATTGACACAGGTTATTGTTAATGTTGATAAGAAGGACCAAAAGACATATAAGTATCATTTTTATAAGAAAGAGGGACATTATCAGAAAGATTGTCTGAAACTTAAGGCTCGGTTTGACAAAAAAGGTACATCTAACATTTTTGAATGTTTCTAACTAAATTTAACTAAAGTCCCTTCTAATACTTGGTGGTTTGATTTTGGTGCTACTACTCATGTTTAGAATATTATGCAGGAATTCCTTCCAATCCAATCCATAAGCCCAACTAAGAACTTTCTATTCATGGGAAACCATAAGAAGCTCCCAATTGAAGGCATAAGGACTTATCGTCTAATATTAGATGCTAGTTATCACCTGGATCTAATTCAAACTCTCTATGAAAGTGAGTTTACTTTTAAGTTTGGTGATGATTATTTTAGTTTATTTAAACATAAGTCCATTATTGGTTGAGATGGTTTATACAAATTGAAACTTGATGTTAATTTTTTTGAATCCTTATCTTTATCATACTATTAGAACTAAGCATAGCATAATGAATGATAATTCAGCTTACTTGTGACATAAATGCTTGGGTCATATATGTGAGATCCCACATCGGTTGGAGAGGGGAACGAAGTATGCCTTATAAGCGTACAGATACCTTTCCTTTACAGACGCATTTTTTATGGCCTAATACACCAGATTCCATCAGAATTCTGAGGTTAAATGTGCTTGGGTGAGAGTAGTTCTAGGACGGGTGACCTCTTGGGAACTCCTCAGAAAAAGCAAAACCGTGAGGGCTTGGCTGGGCCAAGGTTCAAAGTGGATAATATCTGTGAGCGGGTGATCTGGGATGTTACAAGTGGTATCAAAGTCGGTACCTGAATCGTTGTGCCAGCTAGGCTGGACTCCAAAGAGGGCTGGGCCCTAAGGAGGGAGGAAAGTGTGAGATCCCCATCAGTTAGAGAGGGGAACAAAGTATGCCTTATAAGGGTACGGATACCTCTCCCTTACAGACTCGTTTTTCGTGGCCTAATGGATCGGATCCCATCGGAACTCCGAGGTTAAATATGCTTAGGTGAGAGTAGTTCTAGGATGGGTGACCTCCTAGGAAGGCCTCGAAAAAAGCAAAATCGTGAGGACTTGGCTGGGCCAAGACCCAAAACGGACAATATCTGTAAGCGGGGTGATCTGGGTTGTTATAAGTGGTATCAGAGCCGGTATCTGAACCGTTGTGCCAGCTAGGCTGGACCCCAAAGAGGGCTGAGCCCTAAGGAGGGTGGAAAGTGTGAGATCGCACATCGATTGGAGAGGGGAACGAAGTACGTCTTATAAGGGTATGGATACCTCTCCCTTACAGACGCGTTTTCCATGGCCTAATGCATCGGATCCCATCGGAACTTCGAGGTTAAATGTGCTTGGGTGAGAGTAGTTCTAGGATGGGTGACTTCCTGAGAAGGCCTCAAGAAAAGCAAAACCGTGAGGGCTTGGCTGAGTCAAGACCCAAAATAAACAATATCTGTAAGCGAGTGATCTGGGATGTTACAATATATATAAAGAAAGATTAAAAAGATTAGTTAGAAATGAAAATCTAGATTAGTAATGAATGAAAATTTTCAAAATTTAGATTTTAATGATCTCCCTGTATGTGTGGAGTGCATTAAGGGAAATCAAACTAAAGATGGTAAGAAAGGAGCCACAAAAAGCACTCAACTCCTTGAAATTATATACATCGATATAAGTGGACTTTTAACACTTCATCTCTTAATGGAGAAAAGTATTTGATTACCTTTATAGATGACCTTTCACGTTATGGATATATTTATTACTTAACAAAAAAGCCTACGATATAAACATCGTTGAGTTGTTTGTAAATGTGGTTAAAAGGTAATTAGATAAAAAATAAAAATTATAAGATTTAATAGAGGTTATGAATATTATGGAAAATATGATGAATCAAGATTATGCTCAGGTCCTTTTGAAAGATTCTTGAGAAGCATATATCATATATGAGTAGTATACTATGTCAGACACACTTAGTGTGATAGAAAAGCATAATAGGATATTCATGAATATGGCTAGGAGTATGGTAAGTAATTCTTCATTACCCCAAACCTTACATATTCATGTACTTCAAACTGTTAGTGTATTAGCTAAATAGGATTCATAATAAGATAGTAACTAAAACTTCCTTTAAGTTATCGATTGGATGGAAACTTAGTTTGAGACACCTACATATTTAGGGTTGTCAAACAGAAGCACGAGTTTATAATCCACAAGAAAAGAAATTAGATTCTTGAACAATCAGTGATTACTTTATTGGTTACCTAGAGAAATCTGAAGAGTATAGGTTTTACTGTCCAAACCATAGTCCAAGAATTGTTAAACTAGCTAATGTTAAGTTCACTGAAACTGAAAAAGTTAGTGAGAGTGCTGGAAAAACATGTTGTGGATGTTAGTGAAATAAGGGTCGATGTTCAATTACTTGTAAATATTCCACTATCCTCATCTATACCAAATATTGTCCCAGTATTGGAATAACAAACTAATTCTAGACAATATTTGGGTGAAACAACAATTGATGAAGAAACTAACTTACATCTAATTAATTTAAATGAACTATGTAGAATAACTTTGAATAAGCTTGTGAGAATAAGGAGATAAGCTATTCCTAATGACTATGTGGTTTATTTGTAAGAGCTAGAATTTAATTATAGCATTAATAATGATCCTATTTCATTTTCATAAGCTGTAAAAAGTGATATGCTTAATAAATTGATTGATGTTATGAAAGATGAGTTAAATTTAATAGCATAAAACAATGTCTAGACCTCATTGATTTGCTAAAAGGATCTAAGTGAGTCAGATTCAAATTGGTCTTTAAAACCAAATGTGACTCAAATGACAATACTGAATGGTTTGAAGCTAGACTTGTTTTAAAGGTTATACTCAAAAGGATGTGATTATAAAGAAATTTTTTTCACCTGCCTCAAAGAAAGATTCATTGACAATAATCATAGGATTAGTGACTCAGTTTAATTTAAAGTTATATCAAACGGATGTGAAAAATATCATTTTGAATGATGATCTCGAGAAGGAAGTTTATATGAATCAACATGAAGTTTTTCAATAAAAGGAAATGGTCACATGCTATGTAAACTTAAGAAATAAATATATGAACTTAAGCAAGCTTCTTGGTAATTGTATATTTAGTTTAATGATACCATAACATCTTTTAGTTCTCAAGAAAATATTATTGATTGTTGTATCTACCAAAAAATCAATTGGAGTTAGTTTCTATTTCTAGGTTTATATATTGATGATATTATACTTGTTGCTAAAGATTTGAACATATTGTATAAGACTTAAGATTTTCTCTCTAAAAATATTGAAATGAAAGATATAAGAGACATACTACGTGATAAAAATATTAATATTTTGAAACAAAACACAAGGGCTAACAAGGTTGTCTCAGAATAAGTATATCGAAAAAATTCTTGAGAGATTTAGTCTCATGCATTGTCCATAAAATGATGTGGAATGTAGACAAATAGAATCTATTTTATAAGCTTCTTTTGTTGGCAGTTCGATGTATTTATGAACATGCATGAGACTTGATATGTAGCACCCCACTCTCGCAAGACACGTACCCGACATCCTAAGTGATGTTCGAGTGCGTACCCCGTAAGAGTGGCATACTAGAATAGTCAAATACTTGAAACTTAGTACAAAATTTTCAAAAATAGCACAAGCATATGCGGAAATCAATAATCAATTGGACTCACTTTATTTATAAACTTTTTCAATCACGATGGTTTCAATCATTTCACAACTCATCCGAATTTCATTAGTCATTAGGGCCCATTACAAATACAAAACACTTAAATTCATAATTGTTATTACATTACAAAATCATTTACAAACATTTCCCATTTGGAAA
>JANVCL010394128.1:0-13631 GCA_026546855.1 Erythroxylum incrassatum
ATAAATTAATTCATCTTTGGAAAAAGGGGATTAATTACTCTTAAAATTCACCTACAAGGGCAGAATATTTCAGTTGTAAAAAATAGCTAATTTAATATTAAGGTTGACAAAAATATCATTCCCTAAGAGAAAGTCATTCCCTTTGTTGTTAATGCTTTTAATTCGTAAATTGTTAAAATCTTTTCTAAACTAGTTACTGCACAAATTTGTCATTTTCATAGTTATTTTGGTTCATTAAATTTGGTAGTTGTTAAGAAATTTATTTAAGTTAAATTTTGTTTTTAAAAAAAGAAAAAATTTCTTTACATTAATTTTAATTTTCTAAAATTTCATCCAACTAGATTTCAAATATCGTTAGTTAGCGTAGAACTAAATTTTCCCATAATCCCTGTGGACACGACTCGGTTCTTACCGATTTATTACTTACTTCGACAACCGTGCACTTGCGGTTCACGAACAGAACTCACTTATGTACCACACGTCATTAAGTGGGTCACGATTGTGACTTGCTTAAATGATAGTCATGTACACTTTATTTTTCATCCAATCTTTTATGCGTGTGACATTTAGGTTTTTGATTATTTTGGGCACTTGAATTAACTCTTAATCGAAGCATATTATGAATGGTTTCATGTCACTTAAATTAACTCTTAATCTAAGCAAATCATGAAGGGTTTCATGATGTCAAATTACTATAACGTAAGTGAATTAAAACACAAACTCTTTGATAGTTAATTATCCGACTTACGAATCTTTCCATAGATAATTACCGTGCAATTCGTCCCTTTACCATCTCATACCCTACTTGGTTTGGAGTATAGGCTATATGTCAACTCCCACTAAATTTACTGTGTCACATCTAATCTAAGTGATGTTAGTTCTTGTCCTGAGGATATCATTATTCTATGGGTCATTGAAGACTCTCTTCATGACACATAACTGCTCTAGGCAGAGACTCTCGAGTAATAACCCCGATAAGAGGCCATGGGTATTATCTTCTTCTATCAGGAGTAGTAAATTCTTTATTGGCTACCTAATTACCTTCGAATACTAATAGTTGTACCCAATCACACCCTCTGAGTGACCTCGTCTTGAGGCAACAAGGAATGGTATCAAAGCACATAATCAGTATCCAATATATCTTTGAGCACCTAAAGTCTAAGGATTTATGCATCATTGTTATGATGAGATTAATCACTGACATTCGATAGATCATCCATATGATAATCTCATAGCGGGTCATTCAATATACTTACTACTCTTAATAAGCATCCATATGTTAACTCTAAACATCTCATGCTTACAGTTTATAAGATCCACTGCTTGATAAAATCAAGAAGTACAATATATGCTAGTCTATCCAAGTTAACAATGTCCTATCTCATTAATCATATGACTAGGGATAATTTAGATACTAACATAATTGCACATGATAGGAATCTCATTATTATGATCTCATCATGATTTCCTTCATGCTATGTTTTGTATCATGGACTTCGTTAATTCGATTTAAGATCAACATCAATTCATAAATAAATGAACATCAAATTAATGAAAATTGCCTTTCGCTTTACTAATCAAAATAAAATTTATATAAAAGTGCTAAAGGCGATTGGCTTTAGGGCACTACTCTAACAGAGGGTTTATAATGGAATCAAATGAAATAGGATGGAAGAGAAGAGTTTCACATTATATCTCATTCTATCCTAAACAGTAAAAATAAATTATCTCCGATTTGGAAGATTTTGGATGAAATATAAAATGATAAACAATATTTCACTGTATTACATTATGAACTCTTTTTCCAAACAACATTTCACTATATTATATTATGAACCATTTCATCCCTACCAAGCAACAATTTTATAATATCATATTCATTTAAATTTCATTTCATTACATTAAAAATCTTACGAATAAGACTCTTTTGATATTAATACTAGACAAAAGGATCAATTTTAACTGTAAAGTTAACAAATTTGAGGAAACTGTAAAGTTAATAAGTTTAATTCTCAACTTTCATAAAGTACATACAAAATTTTAACATTTAGAAAACGTTAAAATTAACTTCAGAATAACGGAATAACTAATGGATTAATGATGTGTGCTAAATTAGTGATGTGCTAAATTAGTGATAAACTGATACTTTTTGATATTATTTTATTTCATTTGTATGTTTTATATTATCACATCAGATTTGACTTGATAATACATTTTGATACTAAATTTTACATTAATCGACATTTAATATAAGACTCTTTTAGAAAGAAAAGGGGCGATACACCAAAAAGATATTCATATCACTAAGGCCACTGGAAGAAGTTGTAACATATCACAACAGGGGAACCTATGGCTGACAAAGCGTTCTATAGTCAACAGCATGTGTTATGCCTCACAAAGAAGACCATACAGCTTATATTTCAATTCAGAGGCCAAAGCCATGAAAGCACCTTAAAACACCAGCGATTTTGCTTTTGCTAAAACACGTTCCCTTCTTTCAATGTATCCAAACGGGAAACAACCTGCTTTTCCTTTACATTCTCCTTCTGCCCATCCGTTGTCTGTCACCTGTAATGTAAAGAGAGTAGAAATTTTTATTATTTTTAATAAAAATAATAAATATTTTCATATTTAAAGAGTATTCCAACTCTTTATATTTTTTTATACGTAGCACACAACTCATCACATGTTGCTTTCAACAGCTTCCATGCATCTTTTGGGAACTCCTTAAAAAACACTATAATATTCAAGTAAACAACTAAGTCAGCTTCAAGACCGAGGCGTAGCGAGATAGATTTGATCTCCAAGACGCCATTTTGACCCAAACCCAAATCGTTTCTCTCCAATTCTCATTGCGTTTCAAGGTCCTCAGGCGTTTTGATACGTGGTCTACATAGAGGGAAACGAAAGAAAGATGGGGAGTTTAGGAGCGATGGTGAAACACCCAGATGATTTCTACCATCTTTTGAAGCTGAAAATGGCGATGAAACATGCAGAGAAACAAATCCCACCTCAGCCTCATTGGCGTTTCTGTTATACAATGCTTCAAAAAGTCTCTCATAGCTTTGATCTCGTCATTCAACAGCTTGGCACTGAGGTTCGCGACGCTGTAAGTTTCGTTTACTCTCGAGTTCTTGGCTTAAGGACACCCTTTGCTCATTCATTTATAGGGAGGCTTTAGTGAGAGAGGATCGGTAATCGTATTGTGGGCGATAAACTCGACGTGTTCTAATATTTGTTCATGCAAAGGTACATGCTAATGTAGGCACAGGACTTTTTGAAAAGTATTTAAGTATTGGGCAAATGCAAAGGTATATGCTAATGGCGGTGTATTGTCATTTATTTCGTAAGCATGACAGCACAAGTTCAGAAAGAAACAAAAATTATGCGACAATCGTTGATTATACAGAGTTCGTGTGGTCAAATCGAGTGATATTTTTCTAGTGATCTTTAACGACTGGTCGATAGTTACCATACCTGTTACGAATTCTCTCTTTTATTTTTAAGAGGATTTTTAATTAATATTTCATAATTAAAGAGATTAACGTATAAGACAGGGTAGATTTTTCTGGGAAATTTTGGATTCTTAAATCGTACAAATATTTGTGTCCTTTTTCTGTATTCAATAATCAGTTTCGTCAGACTTGTTTCACCGACTCGTGGTTTTCAAATTGTGTCTATCTGATTGTGATGTACAAATGATAGAGCTTCCAAAATCAAGTCTGGATCTGGCTACAGAATTATGGTAGTCTTCTCAGGGGATGGCAAAGCATGCCTGTCAATTCTTGGTATTGGGAGGCTGACCTTTGTTGATTATATGACAAATGGTTTCAGTTGTGTACAGTTCTTCATTTTCTAGCATGAATGTCAAGTCTCTGATGATTTTTTCTCGAAATTGGTGATTGGTGGTTTGTGGTATGTTTTGAATAGTAGGATTTCAAAGATACATCAATTCCTTGTTGTTTTGCTATTTTTCATCTCCATGTTGCTTAGGACAGAGATGGAGACATGTGAATGTCATAGTGTGATAGAGATGTTCTAATCAAGTGTGCTGGTTTTCTACGGGGAATATTAAGTGGGCATCACAGATTTGCGAAATATCTAGTGAAACATACTCCTTTTTGTTTTTGCAGGTATGCATATTCTACTTGGTGCTTCGAGCCCTCGACACTATTGGTCCGTGCTTATAATTGTCAACTTTGCATTTCTCTTTACTTTATTCCTTATGACTTTGATTTTTTTGACTTCCCTTTTTTAATAATTAAGTTTCAGATTGAAACAAAGATTATTGACCTTGTTATCTGGATTATAAAGGAGTTCAAGTGTCATTTTTGAAATGGGACATACAGTCAGATTGCTTAGGTGAACTGTTGATGAAATTATGAGTTGGTTTTAAGTACACAGTTGATTCTGTGGTCTAAAACTGAACTTATGGGGTTGACTTTCCTTTTTTCTAATTCTCCAACGTTAAGCTACTTATGAATATGTTGAGTGTTAGGATTTTTTGAGCATGTCTCGGATGATCCATGGCCTCCAACACATTAAATGTTTTGTTTGATAAATTCTAATGGTTATATGCAGAGGATGACACAAGCATTCTTATAGATATCAAAGTCAATACTTTGATAGCTTTTCATCGTCACTTATATGATCGTGAATGGGACTTTTCATGTGAGTTTTGATCTTATGCAGTTTTAACACAATGATGCTGCCTGACCACATCTTTATGCATCTATCTAGTGATTAGCGGACTTCTTTCTTCAATTTCTAGTGAACCCGTGATCAATCCCAAGCTCTGTTCATGTTATGCTCCTCGGAGCATTTACTTATTCATCGTTCCTGGATTTTATATTTTGGACGTCTGAGAAATTTCTATCCTTTCCTTTTTGAAGTTATCAACTCTGTTAAAATTACAGCTTGAAGGATGTTTTGTGGCTTTTGGTTGAATGCTTGGGCATCTTTAAAAAAAATTGTGTTGAGATATATGTTATATATCTTTTATTTAGTTTTGACATTATTTATTAATTGGACATATAAGATATTAATTAGATAATGATTTAGTTCAAAAGTTATATTGATAATCTTGTTGTTGTGATAGAATCCTATTTTAGATTGAAGTCTATTATCATGTTGGTAATTGAATTGTGTTTTGGGTGGATTTGTGGATTTTATGGATAGAAGAAAATAAAGTGACTTGGAGGTTTTTTGGTTGGGTGGTTGAAATAGAATTCTCCCTATTTTGAGTGCATGTGCACATCTCTATCTAGAGCTTAAGCAAATCTCATGCAGGTGTGAAATTCCGACGGTGGATGGTGTGTTAATTGTTATAGGAATTATATAGCTGTATGTGCAGATTTTTTATGGCAGTAGAGTTAAAAAGTCATGTGGGTGTTTTTGCTTATTGTTGAGGAGTGCAATGGACGTGGACGTGTGCTAGAGCATGTTGTTTTGTCGCTACTCTTGTTTCTCAAAGGAAGGGTATTAAGTGCGTAGTGTGTGTGTTGTTGCCGTGGGTGAAGGAAAGCTAGGCAATTAAATTTATCTTACAAGGTGAAGTGCGTAAGATGTTGAAGAATTGATCGACATGTTGTGATTGGAGTTTTGGTGTATGCGTGGGTGTTTTGCAAAGGCGTTAATTGAGCATGTCTGCATATATATAGTTGAAGGAATTGTGAGAATCAATTAGTTATCTTTGTGCTGGAATTTATGTGGATTACATAACTTGGGCTGAATGGTTTTGCGCTGTATTTTTTTTGATGTGTTGTCGTGATTGACCCATTGTTGTTGCGACAACTTCCAGATTTATTTCAGTGGAGCGAAACTCATCGGGAAGTTGTTCATTTCTATCTCAAGTGTATTTAATTTTCACTCTTTATTATTTTAATCATTTGAGTTGTTCGTTTAATTATCTTTATTATTAAATACTGTTGAGAAAATCCTCTGTTGAGATTAGTACGAGGCAGTTGTACTATTGGGATGATTGAGAAAATCCTCTGTTGAGGTTAACACGATTCGGTCGTGTTATTGGGTGTGAAATTCTTTCACGGGAAGTGAGGTTGAGGGATAGTGTCAAGGGTTGAGTGATGTCGGTTCAGTAAAGCCTTGGATAAAACTATTATACTTTAGTGAAAGTGATTAAGCTGGTGAGGGCCCTGCAGACATATGCAAGGTATGCCGAACTGCATTACCAAATTTCTGGTGCTTTTATTATTTCGGTTTTGGTTGTTTTTATTTTATTGATGCCAAAGAAATTTGTGGATAGTTTGCGAAATAATTAACCCCCTTCGATTTTTCAAATTGCAACATATCGTTGTCTCTTAAAAATAAGTCGACTATGAAGAATTGCCTAGCCTTCCTTCTCCTATTCTTTTCTTTTATTGGTAATAAGAACAGAGAAGTTGCATATGAAACACACAGGAACTCAATATGATCTTCACTCACTTTGCTTTGAATCTTTCCTATGCATAAGATGGTACGAAGCACGACAAAGTTCTCATGGACCAGTTTCTTCATGTTCAAACTGCTTTTGCAGAGCTTGACAAAGGGTACCATTGATTTACTGTCTAGTTTTTCTCAATTTTGATGGCCTTTTCTCTTTTCAATTTATTCACAGTGACTAAGATAATCTTGTAGACTTGTAGTTCTATACACATCGCCATTAGTTATCTTGTTTTTTTAACGATGTAGTCTGGTTAACGGATTTATTCTATAGATACTTTTTAAAGGTACTTTTAGCAGTTGTTCACTTACTAAATTAAGAAGGAGAAAGTGTATCAACATGGACGATCCTTTTGTCCTGTCCATTCACCAAGTGTGAGCAGTTGTTGAGGCATAAATCGCTAGTAATTTTTCCCAGTAGACTTGCATCTCAATCATAGACTAAGGCTATGTTTGGTTGAACATAAGGTTTTTAATGAAATGAAATGGTTTATAATGGATTGGAATGCAAATGAATTTATTAGAAAATTGTTGTTTAGGAGAGATGAAAGGGTTCATAATGTAATATAGTGAAATATTTTTTTGGAAGAAGTGTTCATGATGTAATATAGTGAAATGTTGTTTACCATTTTACATTCTATCCTAAATCCCCAAAATCGGAGGTAATTTATTTTTAACTTATTTTTACTATTTAGGATGGAATGCGATGTAATGTGAAACCTTCTACTTCCATCCTATTCCATTCCATTCCATTATAAACCCTCTTCTTAAATGATGGAATAATATTACACTTCCTTCCATTGCATTAATAACCCATCTTATTTCATTCCATTATAAACCCTTCTCCTAAATGATAGAATGATATTACACTTCATTCCATTGCATTAATAACCACCCAACTAAACATAGCTTGGGTATTACTGAGTTGTATCATACCTCAGTCTCCTTTACAAGGGTCTGTTCATATCGAATGCTACTTCCATTATCCTTTTTAGAATATATCCTTTTTTAGAGTCTCTTAAACTTTGGATGAGTCTGTTTTTGGATTGAAATATGACATTACTTAAAGGTACAAAGGAGCAAATTTTGTAGCGATAAATAAGTGTAGCATCAGATGATTTGACTGTACAGTTGTATGTTTCGTTAGTGAGCAAGTTATTGATGCATAGGTTTTTGCAACACATCATCAAATATGTTTTATCACAAAAGTGCATTGATATTTTTGGATGACTTTGGCTTTTTAAGGTTTATATGGATTTTTATCATGTGTTTAGAGCTAAAAGTGCTGCAGCTGATCACTTTACGGATGCCTAAAGAAAACTCAATTTACTGTTTGTTAGTTTACTAGAAAGAAATTTTGTAGTGGTAAATAAGTATATCATCAGATGATTTGATTGTACAGTCGTATGTTTTGTCAGTGAGTAAGTTGTTGATGCATGGGTTTTTGCAACTTATTACTAAATATGTTTTATCACAAAAGTGCATTGATATTTTTGGATGATTCTGTCTTTTTAAGATTCATAAGGATTTTTATCATGTGCTTAGAGCTAAAAGTGCTGCAGCTGATCACTTTATGGATGCCTAAAAAAGTCTTGTGAATAGTCATTTTACTGGTTTATTGGTCATTTTACTGGTTTATTAGTTTACTTGAAAGAAATTATTTTACTTTGCAGTTTTCAGGAAGCAATTGAGGAAAGTACCAAGAGAATGGGTGCTGGAATGGCGAAATTTATATGCAAGGAGGTTTATAATAACATTGTTATCTCTGAGATGTGCTTAGATGGAAATTAGTAAAGGAGTAAAAATATTCTCGTGTTCATGTCGATCAACTTGAGTACCCATACCTAAGTGCATTGAATTGAGCTTGTAATGTTTTTATTCTAAGGATTAGGGTTTCTAATCATCAAGTAGGTAAGGGCCTAAGGCTAGTTAAGAGCCCTCCCAAACTAAACGACGCCACTGATCTTCAGTTATCTCAGACTTTTGTATTTTGTGGATCAAATATCTTGTTCTTTAATAATGCCAGTGAAACTCATCATGCAGGTTGAAACAATTGATGACTATGATGAATATTGCCACTATGTGGCAGGAGTTGTTGGACTTGGCCTATCCAAGATTTTCCATGCCTCGCAGTTGGAAGATTTGGCACCAGATTATCTTTCCAATACTATGGGGTTGTTTCTTCAGGTATTGCTGTGATCCTTGGAGTATCTGTGATTTTGTTTTCTCATTGAATGTGCTCTAACTCCATATATCATGGATAAATGAGCAGAAATCGAGCATTATTCGTGATTATCTGGAGGATATAAATGAAATACCTAAGTGTCGTATGTTCTGGCCACGTGAGATTTGGGGTAAATATGCTACCAAACTTGAGGTATGTTTCTCATCTAGTTCTTTTTTTTTTCCCTAGTATGATAGCATCCTTGGTTGTTATTTTTATCCCTGTAATGATGTGTGTCTCATGTTTGACTACAAATTATATGACAAGGCTTTCTTTCCCTTTTCATGCTGTGCTCTGCAGGATTTAAAATATGAAGAGAACTCAGTCAAGGCAGTGCAATGCTTGAATGATATGGTTACTAATTCTCTTATTCATGTAGAAGACTGCTTCAAATACATGTGTGCATTGCGGGATCCTGCTATTTTTCGATTTTGCGCTATCCCTCAGGTAGGAAGATTTTTCATTTGATTGGTCAATGATTTTTGGATCTCTTTCTTTGTCAAGTTAGTTCTTTTATATATGCAACACATATTTATGTACTAAATGCAAAAATTATTCAAGATTTAGTTTCTCCTTTCTATATATGCTCAATCCCACACTGTGTTTGTCTGTGCTTACATTGTTATTTCACATTTGAATCTGGCCTCAAGTTTCTTCCATTCAGCCGTTCATTTGGAAAAAAAGCTTAAGTTGCATGTTTCTGTTCTGATTCCTGATTTGATATTGTTTGTCATGTGATCTGCATGTGTTCTGAATTTATCACGTGCCTTTACTTTAGATGAAAATCCATAATAGTTCAGTTTGGTGTAGTATGTTAGATTTCATGGCTTTGATGCAAATGATCCTGTAGATGTACCAGTCAAAACTTGCATCTCAATTTATTTCCTGTCTTTTGCTAGATCATGGCAATTGGAACCCTAGCAATATGCTATAACAACATTGAAGTTTTCAGAGGCGTAGTGAAGATGAGGCGAGGTAAGATTTGTACTAAGACTACCACATAATAAGACTACCATTCTTCGTGAGAAAAATTAGATCTATAATTTATGTTGGAATTTTAAAGAAAATAGCGTGTATAAGATGGGATAAGATAAAGATAAAGGAATACATAATACTCAAGTTGTTTTATTAATAAACTTGGTTGCCTTTTAGGCAAAATACAAAAAAATAAAATAGTATTTCAGCCAATAAATCTGACTTATAAGATAAAATTAAAAACAAACTAAGACCTATTCTAAAGAAATTTTAACAACTTTAAAATTTTGAATTAATTCCCAACAATTTATATGATGAGTTGGGTGAATCGCTATGTATAAGATGGCCTACTCGTCTGTCTGACCCCTCATTTTCCTTGGAAGAACTATTGACATATATGCATAGGGATCAAAAGCTTAATGTCATTTTGTTCTCTTAACTGATCTACAGGACTTACTGCCAAAGTGATTAATAGAACAAGAACAATGTCTGATGTCTATGGTGCTTTCTTTGACTTCTCTTGCATGCTACAGTCCAAGGTATGATATGCTTATACTTTTAGTAGACATAGAAGACACTCAGCAAGTTACATGGAGAAAATAGATGGTAATGATCTTTGGGGCATTTCTACCTCTTGAAATTAGTTCTGCTTCCCTTTCTTTACCTAAAGATGACACATTAAGTTATGAAATTAGTCCATATATGAACAATGTCTCCCCTCTATATGCCGTTTCTTTTTCCTTTTTGTTTGTAATACTTCCCATATTCTCCACGGGGATGCTCATTCTCATTAACACATGCAAGTAAACCTTCTTTTTATATTTTCAAAAAAAAAAACCTTCTTTTTGGGTGATAGCAAGCATTTGCTTTACACTATATCCATCTCGGTGTTTTTTTTTAACCATGGAAAATTTGCTATTTTCTTCAAGAGGTTGACAAAAATGATCCCAATGCAACAAAAACATTGAGTAGGCTGGAAGCAATACAAAAAATTTGCAGGGAATCTGGATATCTAAGCAAAAGGTCTGTCAATCCTTTCTCTCTCTCTCTCTCTTTTCCGATCATATGGGTTGATGTACTCCTTTTTTTTTAATCTGACATGTTATTTTTCCTTGTTCTATCAGGAAATCTTACCTAGTTAGAAGTGAGTCAGCGTATAAATCTGTTGTGGTGAGTTTCTAATGAAATAATGAAGTTAGTTTTCTTTTCTGCTATATTTAGCTTCACATGAGGTCCTATCCTCAACTTATCCATTTTTCATTAATCATCCTGTTGTGGTGAGTTTCTAATGAAATAATGAAATTAGTTTTCTTGTCTGCTATGTTTAGCTTCACATGAGGACCTATCCTCAACTTATCCATTTTACATTAATCATCTTAGTTTTTTTGTATCAAAACATGCAAATAACTATTAAGAAACTCATTTTAGCAGCAGCGAAGTTATTTTGTTGCATTTATCAGTTTAAGATAAATGAGTTTGATGCCATTTTAATAAGATAGTCGGCACGGGATCACCTGTGCCATTTATCCTGTTCCAAGCTTATGTCACAGATTTTAAACCATACATTTATATGGTCCTATATAAATGTGTGGATGAAAACCCTTAAATAGGTTTATGAGAATAGATGATTTGTTCCCAAGATAGTCCAAACGTGGTAGTTGGATGCACTTTACCTATACTTAGGTACATAAAGTCAAAAGAACATCGTTTGATTTCTTATGTTATCTCCATGCAGGTTGTTCTACTTTTCATTCTAATCTCTGTCTTCCTCGCGTATATTTTTGTAAATCGACAAGTAAGTGGCACAGAAGTTCATAATCACATATCGAACTCTTTCGGATAAGGTCTTTAAAATCTTGTTCGAAATTTGTGCAGGGTGCTTAAGCTTATGGACTTCTTCTGTGCTTGGAAAGCTGACATGCCTTTATCTGTATCTGTTTGCCTTCTTGGATTGTTTGTATACCTTATGTATTACTGCTACACTTAGCGAGGAATGTTATTTACCAACTTTATTTACAAATGAAATGCTAATAGCTATCAACCTCTTCCTCATCAAGTTCAAGCTTTCTAAATAGCTTTACCAGTTTTTGATTCTCTTTATGGCCTAAGGCATTTGCAGCTAATTAGTGCACTTGGGAATAATTCTTTACTGTGCCAAGTTGACCATATCCCTTTACTTCTAAGGCTAATTTTGATTGGGTGTTTATTAATAAAATGGAATGAAATGTAATATTATTTCATTATTTAAGAGGAGGGTGTAGAGGAGCCATGGGTCCATGCATCTCGTGCATGGCTATACAGCGGAAGCATCGGAATTAAAATTTCAACCCCATGACATCCCTAGAAAATTCATAATCATATGTATGTAATAGACAAAATTGAAAGAACGTGTAATTAAAATTATGTACCTTAAGGACAACTCATCCTTTCTTACTTCTTCTCCCTTTTTGGGTTGTTACAAACACCAAACACTTTCTTTGGCCTCTTAAGAGCACGAAAAGATGGAGAATAACAGTGTGTAAGGTGGTTAGAGCATCGAATAAGATGAATTCAAGTAGATGATTGTATTTAGGCACCACTTAATTTAGTTTGTGCTTTGTTTAAGACTCAAATTTGAAAAATAAACTAAATTAAACAAACTAGCAACAATCGAATAATGTAACAATGGAAATCCGTAAAGATAATTAATCAAGTTATGGAAGAGGAGATTTTACCTATCATTAATGATAATCTAGCCTTTTATGTGTTTATGGGGTATTGGTTCTAGACGATTGTAAGGTTGATTACTCTCTCTCAAGTTATAACCATTCCCTAAATCGTACCCTAATCGAATTATAGACTTGAAATATCTCAATTTACAAATTACCTACAATTCTAATTAGTTCTAAAGCTCTCTAATAAACAATTGGGTCTCGCACAGGATATCTCTCCATGAAATTACTAACTAAATCGATTAAGCGATCAATTAGAACGTGTAACTCTCATTAACTTATTCTAATCATTTTTATCTAGTTCTCCCTCTCAGTTTGTTACTGAAACATGCAAATACACTAATCAATCACAACACCCAAATCAAGTAAACACAATTCAACTAAATTAACATTAAATATAAGCAAAATCCTGAAGGAAAAGTTAGAACATCATTAACAACTCAAAATCGATAACCATACAACCCATCTCAATTTTACATATTAAATGAATAAAAAAGTTAATGGGCAGGAAATAAAACTTAGGTTGGATGAATCAGGAAATCAACGGTGTCGGGAGATCACCTATTCAGTGAAGCTTCGGCGTCAGAACCCTCCTCTTCTTCTTTTCTATCTCTCCTTTAGGTTTCCAAATGTAGGCTGAATGTAGACTCCTTTCTAGCAAGGTTTTAAAAACCGGACTGGACCATCCTGTTGGACCGAAAAAAGTTTGAACTGGTCAGTAGTCTGATTCGGTTTTACCTAATAACCTTTATGTATAAAAATCAGACAATTTAACCTTTTTTGGTCTGACCGGACGGTCCGGTCCGGTTTTAAAACCTTGGCTTTCATTAACAATTGCTTTGTCTATCTGGTTTTGTGGTTCCATTTATGGGTTGGACCATACAATTGCTTTGTTATTTACCTCTTTCTTTTTTTGACTTAAAACTAAATATGGATCTTTGTAAAATAATTCTTAATTATAGACTAACTAAGCTACCTTCCACCATCACCATGCATTTCAACATGCACTAGCCACCAAAAGAAGCAGCCATCAAAGAAGAAAATTTCAATGTAGCCACCATTTTTGACTATAGCCTCCACTCCACTCTCACTTTCCAGCAAAAATCACGCAAACAATACCCCATCCTCCAATGATTCACGCATCTGATAGCTCTCTATCAATTTACTCAACCAACAACCAGCCTTCCATCCACAAAAAATTCTCCATTTTTCACCAGCCCAAAACACCAACGTGCAAGCCTTCTTATTTTCCGCTCCTACCAACCAATTGGTCTCATCTCTAA
>JANVCL010394186.1:0-13625 GCA_026546855.1 Erythroxylum incrassatum
GTTATTTCATGTGCACAGATTTCACTGTTCACTAGTACCAGTATGCATGGACAATACTAATAAATCCCTATCAATCTTATCCTATGCCAATTTACTATTTTACCCTTCCTGTCGGGGGTGAGATGTTACAATAGTGACCTGTTTTGTCCAAGAACGTGGAGAGCACCTCCAACATAAGCTCTTAGTATGAGAACTCCACAATCTTAAAGAAACAAGACCAGGCTACAATATTGATAAAGTCTCAAACCTGCTAGGCCAAGCTAATCTGCTCCAGTGCTTCCCAATCAATACATCTGCTGGTTCCACAATTTTCCTCCTTGGGCCTTTGATATTGCTCCTCTGATATAACATACTCTTGTGGTTGATGAGCTCCACTTAGGTCTCTCGATGAACTTTTTCCTCTCTATCGTTTTCACGGTACCTCTTTTGCTCTTGTTTGTCCCGTCATTATGCTTGAAACTAAATAAAGTGTGAGAAAATATCAGATAAATATACAAATAAACACTTTTCCCCACATTTGTTTCGAATGCTCACTAAATTATGAAATTATGAAAACATATAATAAAACCAAAAACAAATAATATAAAATAAAAACAACTAATAAAATAATTAGAAAATTAAAAATAGCCTAATTAATAAAAATTAAAATTAAAAGAATTGCAACTAACAAATAAAACTAATATAACAATTCAATCACAAAGTTAAACCTAAAAGTGAAAATAAAGTACCTAATCTAATGATTGCCCAAAATTGACAAAATTTAACATCTAATTTATGCAAAATTCAAAATTGAAATGAAATTAAATAAGAAAACTACATCAATTAACTAGAAAACTACAGTCCTAATTGCACACAAAGTCATCACAATTCAACATTTAGTGAGGAAAGTCACATACACAATTTAAATTTCAACCGTCTTATGCAATTCGTCAAATTAAACCAATAAATAATATTGCAAAGGATAAAATTCAACTTTTAAACCAAAATCAAGCACAAAATCAATGTAAATAATATAAAGCACTTGTGATAGCCTTACAATTTTATGATTATTGTTTAGAAATAATCCCTACATTAGGATACATTTTTGGTTTAAGTTATAATGCATAAGAGAGATAAGCATGATTAGTGTTTTTCATTAAATTACTTCAAATATCTTATTGGTTTTTCTGAATTAAAATATGCAAGACTTGATACATTTTGACAACTATATGAGCTTTTGAGTTGAAGAGCATTCATCACATTTGTGCTCATATACTTTTCTTTATGGTGTATGTTATTAAACATAGTTTATTTATGCTAAAGCTTGCTTTTGAATATATGTTGAGATTATATTTTTTTATGGATTTGTGCATAAATATGATAAGGGCACTTAGGATAAGCATTGTTGACCTAAACAAGCCTACTTTAGTTTTTATCCTTGAAAAATCAATTTGAGCCTTAACCTTTCTTTTCTTGTATAATAACCTTGTTATAAGCCAAATTTATCCTTATTTTTGTTGATTTCCTTAATAACTTTGAGCTCGTAAATTGAACAAATTGTATTAAACTTATTTGCATAAGATTTTGACTATTTTCATGAAAAGTAAATTAGTTGATTCAAGTTGCATTGTTTTAACTTTTCATTTTTTATATAATGGGGGAAAAGTATAAAAAAATAAAGAAAAAGGAAAAAAGAAAAAAGAAAAAAAGATGAGGTGAATAAAAAGGATGTTCTTTGAATCAAATGAGTTTTGGACTAAATTGAGTTAAATATTTTATGGATAAATTTATATGATTTCCTTCAATTTATTTAACTTAAAACTTCTTTTTGACTTACCTTACCTAAGTCACATTACAACCCTTAACAAATCATTCGATTTATGCATTAAGTTTATTTTTTTGTGGTAGTGAAAATATGATTCACGAGCAAGCTTATAAAAATAGCTCGCTATGTTTTGATTTAAGAGCTTAATGAATCCTAAATACTTTGAGCGTATAGAAAGAAATCCATGAGAGGGTGTCAAGTCTTGTTTCATTTGATTTTGATGGAATTAATTTGACATTTTATTCTAGGAGATGATAAGTAGAGATTGCATCAAATTAGATTATTATTATTCAAAATCATGAATTTTGGAAATAAGTGGACAGATTATTGCAGTGGATAAGGCAACATCACGTTTAATGTTAGATTCACCTCAAGAGCTTAAATTCAATTAAGAAACTTATTTCCAATCTTATTATGTAGGGATTTGGATTTGTTTAGATATGAATCTTGATAAGATAGGATGAAACTAGGTTTTGAGTAAGAATAGAAGGGAAAAACACGTCCAACAACTTCTATACATTATTTTTTTCATTGCTTAAGAGTTTTCTCTCAATCTTTCTTCTTTTCTTTTATTTTTAGTGTTGGAACTAAAGTTGTGTGTTGCTAAATTCAAATGTTATGATTTAAGGAGATTCAAAACTCTAGTTGCAATCTTACAAGGTTTTGTTCTAAGCTTGGGTTCATTTTTTAATTCAAGTTTTTCTGGTTTTGTATTATATATTTTATGAATAATATTGACTAAAGTTGACGTACCCAGTGCATAAGGCTCCCCGTTTTACGAGGGTCATTGATGTACGCAATCTTTCCTTTGTATTTTTTACAAAGAAGTTATTTTCATGATTCGAACTTGTGATCTTCTAGTCATAAAGGAGTAACTTTTACCAATTGTTCTAAGGCTATCCCTTAAGAATTAATATTGATTAATCCGACAAACTAATTTGACGTTAATTATTCCATAGCTATAATTCATTTATATGCAATTGCCATGAATGATTTGGTATAATTAGCAAATATGTTATTTATGAAGTTGTTTATTTAATTTATGAGAAACAAGAAAATTAAATTGAATAACTATTGCTATCTAAATAATCTAATTTAGGGTTTAGTTCTTTTTATTAAGCTAATTGCTATCATTTAATTGATATGTAATGCTATCTTACTCAATCAATTGATGGTAAGTTTGGTTTGAATGTTGGGTTTGAACCAATTTATTTAGGAATTTCGAGACTTATTATAATTATCCTAATATATTTATGACTAACTGCTTAAATTGTAAAAATTATTCTATTTGGACCAATAATCAGTATTACAATTAGATGAAATGGTTCCCTTAAATCAAAGTTAAGTATTCTTGAATTTCTTACTTTTATACTTGATTTATTTGTTACTTTTAGTTCATTAGTTAATTAATCATAAACATCCATTTTGTTTTATCAATTAAAATTAAGAAACTATTTTTAGTTATCTTAAAATTTGTCTTTGTTCTACAACTATTATAAGAGTTCAAAGAATCATAATTAATTTTGAATACTTCGACAACTCGAGCATAGCGATGTAAGAAAAGGTTAGAAATAACAAGAAAATTGTTGTTTTAAAATTAATAATAGAAGTTTAAGATGTGTTTGCTTTATATATATATATATTGTTTTCAAATCTAGTAAATAAAAAATTTTCTTTCAGTTTTTATGTTTTTATAATATTTTCAATATCAACTAAATATAAAATATTTAGTTGTTTAAAAAATAATTTACCTTGAATTTTTATCTAATATTTAACTATTAGGTATTAGTAATTAAATATATTTTTATTTTTATTTGATATATTAGTGTCTCCCTGTTAACCTTGGTTTAATTATTCCTTTAAAACAAATAAAAGAACCATTATCACCTTATTGGTTTAATTATTCCTTTAAAACAAAAAAAGAACCATTATCACCTTAATATAAATTATAATTTTTGTAAATGTGATATTTTTGAAAAACATATGGCACTATCACATATGGATGCACTTTACCGAATATCTATGGAAACTAACCATGTCTTCTAAGCTTAAAAATTTTATGTGGAGAGCTTTGCGCGGCATTCTACCCACGTGTTGCAAGCTAGTACAACGACATATGAATATTTGCATTGACTGTGTCCATTGCGGGGAAGCAAAGGATGTTGACCATGCTCTTATTTTTTGTACAGAGGCTTGGTTTGTGTGGGCTTGTTGGGGAGGTAGCAGTACTGTGCGAGTGGGAGTGAGTTTTAACCAGTGGTTTGCGGAAGTGTGTAAGAGGGAATCGACGGTATGGGTGATTCAATGATGCTCATTAGCTTCAAAACTATAGCAGGCACGTAATGATCGGATTTGGGTGGTCAAAAGGTACTCCTCTTTTGCTCTGTATCGCATAGCTTTAGGCTATATTAATAATTGGCAACAAGCTAATATGAGCAGACCCATGCCATCCTGTCCAGTAGAGGGGAGGGGGGTAATGGAGGGGCTGAGAGATTAGGCCCAACTTGATTGGCTGTGCTTTGTTGATGGTGCAACTTTTATTGAGCTATGTCTATATGGATATGGGGTTGTATGCCAAGATGGGGAAGGAAACTTCGTGAGAGCAGTATCTGGTCATTTTGTAGGACGTTGTAGTTCAGATGTAGTTAAAGTTGTGGCGCTGCGGGAAGCGTTAACTTAGGTCTTACCTCTTTGTCATGGTCAAGACACTTTTTATTCAAATGTCCAAAAACTAGTTTATGCTATGAATAGTTTTAACGATAACTGGACTAAATTTAGTATAATCATTTTAGAATGTAAACAATTATTAGGCGCTAGACCTCAGATCAAGGTTTGTTGGGTTTGTCGGCAAGCCAATGTAGAAGCTCATAACTTGACAAGGGTCTCACATTTATATGCTAGCCTGTGTAGTTGGAATTTTTCCCTAACTCTCTTAGTAATATTATTGACATTGACTTTGTTTTAAAAAAAAAGTCATGACCCTGTTCAAAACTTAAAGATCCGATCCACCACGGCCTTTCTTTGCCATGGGAGAATGGACAACGTTAAACCTTGTCACTCCTTATAAAGATTCCTCATTGTTGACAAATTCATACCTTATTATTGATAATAATAGTACATAAATTGAATTTTGGATAAATTCTAAATTATAAGAAAAGTTTAAAAAAATTATAATCATAAAAAAGATAATGAACTCTTAAGTATTAAATTTTGAGACTTTTCAATTTAATATTTAATTTTTTAAAAAGTAAATGAATATAAATATGTACAACAATTAAAACCAATCTACTAATAATTCATTTACCTCCAATGTTTCTTTAAGGTCTCTAGACTTTGCGTTGCAGCCATCAACATTGATCTTTGCCTTCACTCTCTCCATCGTCTTCCTCCCACACCTATATATTTCTCCAACATTTTGTTTAATTTTCCTTTTTGTTAAATCTTCTCCTGCGTCTTCTTCTCATTCAAATAGAAAAAGAACGTATCTTTTCGGAGATGGGTAACATTAAAATCAAGATCCCAACATCCTTCCATGTAATTAACTCACTTCGCTCCTAAATCTCTCCTTCATCAGTCATCTCATAGAACTTCCTTTGTCCTCCAGCTAAACCTCCATATTCTTAGGTCTTAAATTTCAGGTGTCCCCTTTTTATCTATTAGAAACCTGTCTGTACGTATCTATCAAGACTCTTTGTAACATATTTCCTCCGTCTGTATGTGTATTTGTAGGTTGAAATTTGTTGTTTCTTGGTTTTATAAAGAAAGGGAATAATCTAAATACTAACTTAAAATTAGATAGAAAAACGACACAATCGGAGCTCGTAATCAAAAAGGTTTTCTTAAATTTGATTAAATCGTTTTGGGACGATAATTGACTGATTGCTGTTTTCCGATTTCAAGAGGAAGAGCCTCTGAGAATCTTGGATTTTTTGAGATGAAAAATGCAATCCTATTAGTTCTAATTTAAAAAGTTTAAATCTTTTATTAGTAATTTTTTTCATGTTCTTCTACTTCGTATGTTGATAATTCTATCTGGCACGTGGTTTATTATAGCCATTTAAAAGAATTTAATACTCCCTCTTATTTATAATAAGTATCGTTTTAGATACATTTTAATTATTCAAAATAAGTGTCATTCTTGACTTTGTATGTATGTTTATAATTTTATTTCCAAAATTAACCTTTAATTTCTCTCACATTTTAATTACACAGATTATATTTTCAAGATACTTTAACATGTAATTAATAAGGGTATATCAGACATTTCATTAACTTTTTTAATAAGTATGCATTCCTCTAAAACGACACTTTATGAATCGACGGTAGTACGCTTTATATGATCTCTAGAGTACAACATCAAAATGAGGTATTTACACTTTTACAAACAATAATAACATTTTCACAAATTCATTGTATTCTTTGCTAAATTACTTGTATAGATGTCACTCAGTCGGATCAAGTTGATCTATTCATAACTCAGCCTGACCCAATTTTTTATTGAATAACCCGCAGGTTGACTCGTGATCGGATGGGCTACGAGTAGATCAGATTGACTCGACCTATTATTCACTTTTTATAAAAATATAATAAATGATATCGTTTTTATTATTTCGGTCGGACTAGCTCAATATTGACTCGTGACCCGATTGAGCATAATTGTTTTGACCCATGTCTCGGTCAAATCGGATCAAAATCGGGCGGGCCAAATTTGCTTGATGAATAATAAGCTAAAAAAGAAAATCAGCATCTAGAACTAGATTTCGACAAAGGTGGTACTATTCTCTAATGTACCCAGTTCTTCTCATCTCAGATGGCAGCTGCTTTGGAGCTTAAAGCCAACCCTTTTACGGCGGCTGCTTTGGAGCTTAAAGCCAACCCAGTTACGGCAGCTTTCCGTCTCCAACTGCGGGCGAAACAGTGCCTGAAATCGTGCGGAATCAGATGCGCTGCCGCCATACCATCCAAAAGCTACTCTATCACCCTCCTTCCCGGTGATGGCATTGGTCCTGAAGTCATCTCCGTCGCTAAGAATGTCCTCAAAATCGCTGGTTCTCTTGAAGGTTGTTGCTTTTCATTAACTTATCTTCTCCTATTTGGTTCCATTGAAATCTAAGTTGAAAGTTCTGAGCCTTTATTGCTGTTTCTTTTCTTCTTACTTTTTCTTAGATGATGGAAATAGATATCTTTGTTTAGGAGTAAGTATGTGTAAAATTTATATGTGCTGTTTTCTGGGTTTTATGATTTTAGAGTGGGTTGTTTGAATGTCTCTGTTAATGGTTTTTTTTCCCCTTCCTTGTCCCTCTTAAACGGGTTGTGTTATTAAATACCAAAGGAATGTTTTCTTTTACCTTTGTCTCTGATTTCATCTACTTTCCTTGAATTTCTTTTCAGCAAAATTAAGATTTTGAGCTGCTGAAACTCATTTCTCTAGTTATTTATGGCTTCCTTTTGTTTCAAACCGTTAGGTATTGAGTTTAGCTTTCAAGAAATGCCTATGGGGGGCTCTGCTTTAGATGTGGCTGGAGTTCCATTGCCAGAGGAAACTTTGTCTGCAGCTAAGCAATCTGATGCAGTTCTTCTTGGTGCCATTGGAGGGTAATTTACCTTACTTTTTTTTGCTCTGCATTGTTCACTTTCCCCTTTTTTTTTCGATATTTTTATAAAATTGACATTCTTGAGATTTTAATGTTTCCTCTTTCTGCAAGAGGCAATCTCTTATGATTTTTCTTCCCTGGTTTTTATCTTTAAGGTATAAGTGGGATAAAAATGAAAAGCATCTGAAGCCAGAGACTGGGTTGCTTCAGCTTAGAGCAGGTCTTGAGGTCTTTGCAAATTTAAGGCCAGCAACTGTTTTACCACAGGTAATGCGCTTTATACACTCGTATACACAAATACGGCCATGGCAACTTATCCCTTTTTTTCTGTCTCATTTTCATTAGTTCAGTGCTTTTGATTAAAACACATCTCAAATAGAAATATACTTCGCCATATTATGATTGCAGTGGGAAAATTGAAGAGACACCAGAATCATAGCATTTTGATAGTGAGTCTATATATTGTTTAAAGACTTTTATATGCTTTTGCTAATACCTGACATGGGTAGATACTAGTGAAAAAAACATCTTTTGAATGCTTTCAGTATCTACGTGTTCAATGAAGTAGAAGTTATTTGCTTCTATTATGAGTTCGAGATTTTACATTGATGAAAATATACTTCAGTGATGTGGAAGAGGAAGTTTGGATTTATTGACATAATGGCTGAATCCTTAAGGTCTTGTCTGGTAACTAGTAATGAAAGAATCAGAATAGAAAAATAGGAATGGGAATGGAAAGTGGGAATCGGGTAGGAATGAAATTACTGATTATGCATGTTTGGTATAGTATTAAACAAAGTTAATAGTTAGGATTTATTCTAGTTTTATCATTCCCTATTTTATTTATTAACAGTAACCAAACAACTAAAAGTTAGGGAATAAAGGTTGCATTCCTATTTCCACCTTTTTATTACTGATTACTAAACATTACCTAAGTATAATGTAGCTGGGTCAATTAATCCTTTCAAACTGTTATTCAATTTGAGAGGTGTAGATCAATTTTTAGTTACTTCAACATGAAGCAAGAATTATCCCTTGAAAGGATATGCTTTTAGGTCAAATGCCCATTGAGCTGACTAACGTTGAGCTCCTTTGTTAGCAAAATTTTGCTCTACCTGTCCTTTGAAATATATTTTAGTAATTGTCCATCAGTGCCTTCTGTGTTCTTTTCTTATGAGCATTTGTTTAATTTTTATCTTGTTCATAGATAGATCGTCTTATATAACTCTCCTTGATGAGGTTTTGTTGCACTATCTTGCTCACTGTAGTTGGTGGATGCTTCCACTTTGAAGAAAGAGGTTGCTGAAGGTGTTGACTTGATGGTTGTAAGGGAGCTTACAGGAGGTCAGTGTTATTCATGTAGTTAGACATATATTAGATCCTTCAACCATTTCCTTCCGTCCTTCCCACCTTTTCTATTTTTCTCATTTTTAAACTAGAAAAAGCAAAGTGATATTTTCTGGAATAGGTATTTATTTTGGGAAGCCAAGAGGTTTTGACACTGATGATACTGGTGAAGAGATTGGCTACAACACAGAGGTGTATGCTTCACATGAGGTAGGCTTATTGATATTGATTCTTGTGTTAGCTAACATCGATAGTAAATGGCCCAATTTGACCTTTTCCTTTTCCTATTTTTATTCCTTTCCCCCACAGCAGCTGGATCTGTTGTCCTTTTTCTCTTTTATTGAACTTGCAATATTGCTGAAGCTATTGTCGTCAGCTCTCACTTTTTATAGATTTTGTAAGGTCTCCAATTTCTGTTTATCATTTTAGTTGATGTGAAATTTTTCTAGGTTGATCGCATTGCTCGTGTTGCATTTGAGACTGCTAGGAAACGACATGGAAAACTTTGTTCTGTTGACAAAGCAAATGTCTTGGAGGTGGGTTATATTTGTAAATTCAATATAATGGTTTCAGGGTGTACTTTCAACCCCTTTCTTTCCTCCTCTTTTCTCTTCTTTGTGAACATAATTTTAATTTTGTTGACTTCCTGCCATGCTTTCTGATTGTATAGCATGTGAAGGACAGTACTAATCCGTGTATTCTTTTATGATAATAAGGAATTACATTAACTGATTGTTGCGTATCTCAAAGAACATATTTTTGTGCTAAACAGAAGCATGCCATGGATAATACTCTGATATGCCATTTAAAATTGTTTTTAGGCATCAATGCTTTGGAGAAAGAGGGTAACAGCCATAGCCACTGAATATCCTGATGTTGAGCTCTCGCACATGTATGTTGACAACGCTGCAATGCAGCTTATTCGTGATCCGAAACAGGTTATCAGCAAGCATATAATTCAGTAGAAATTTAGATATGTGGGAAAGTGAGGTGGTGGTCAAATTGATAAAGCCTTTCAATATCTGATATGTGACATTTGCAGTTTGATACAATAGTGACTAACAACATATTTGGCGATATACTCTCCGATGAGGCTTCAATGATTACTGGAAGTATAGGGATGCTTCCATCTGCAAGTCTTGGTGCAAAGGTATGCAAAATCGTGTCATTAAAATTTGAAGTTTTTCAGGGGTTTTGTTCAGGCCATTTAGCAAAAGTTTCTTGCAGCAATAGCAATTTTGTTCTAAAGAATAGTTTAGCTTTCTCATGCTCAATAATTCTAGAGGACCATCTTGTCAGATATACTAAATACTTTAATTGTTTCAGGGGCCCGGACTCTTTGAACCAATACATGGTTCTGCGCCTGATATTGCTGGACAGGTTTGGTGGACTGTCTTTAAATTTTTTTGTTTATATTAGTAACAGATGTTATGTCATTTTGATTGCTTTAAAAGCAAAAGTTGAACTGCTCGTGATTGTTTAAACAATTGGTTTCTCTCCCTTATCTGACACTTTATTCTGAATAAATGCCTATATCCACTGGAATAAGAGTGGAGCAGTGAAGAGGAAATTATGTTTACCTTTTCTTTTTTGTTTGTTCAAAAGGGTGGTTTCTTATGCAGGACAAGGCTAATCCTTTAGCAACAATCCTCAGTGCTGCAATGCTTTTGAAGTATGGCCTAGGAGAAGAAAATGCTGCAAAGCGAATTGAAAATGCAGTTTTGGATGCCCTGAATAAGGGATTTCGAACTGGGGACATATATTCAGCTGGAAATGTACGTGCCTAAGTCTTATAAATTTGCTAGTTGTCGAAGTTTAAATCCTTTTAAGTTTCTTTGGAAGTTTTTATTTTATATTTTGCAAAAAGTAGCTATTGCTATTCATCCCTTGTTGCTTATGGATTTGTTTCACTTGATTCAATTGCACAGAAATTGGTGGGTTGCAAGGAAATGGGTGAAGAGATACTAAAATCAGTAGAATCTCAAGTTATTGCTACTGTCTAATCTGAAACATGAGCATCTCTCCTAGAGCATTATTATCAGTCTTACGGACATGTTCTTGCAGTTTATCCAAACCTAATGAGATTTTTATAGTTGCAATTTCACTGCTTACGGCAGAAAGGAATTCGGACGCACAGTGTACTATTGTCTTGTCCCAACTCTCGAGTCAGCAGGATTTTTACTGAGTGTTGTTATAATGTATTATTGTCTTGTAAATTTTTATTCTTAATCTTGAAGGATTTTTGTGATATGAATATGATGAGGACAAGCCGAGGAAATTAGGAAACAAATAATAAAATTCTTGGTTGGCTTTTTACTGCAACGGTACGAATCAACTTGTTGAAATTGATTGATACAACTCATCCACATTTTATTGTTGTTATTATTGATGTTATTGCATTTCATTGATTGATTCCCGCAAATTTTGATCTACCACCGATGTATTACTTGAAGTTTCTAAGATCCTTGTTTCCTTCTTTGCAATTACAGAGATAAAGCATTAATTTTGGCTATTCCTTTCAATTCACTTATGAACAAAGCTTTCTTTCTCTTCATCACCAAAGTCCTACAAATACTTCAGCTAACGTGCAAAAATTGTCTACCCCAGAGTTAATCATTACTTAATATCATCACTAGTCACCACTCACCACCCGTTCCTCCCTTCTCTCACTGCAATATTTTTGAGGTTCTATGTCTGTCAATAAGATTTCCGGTAATGTCATTTACAATGTTCTTTTCTTCTTTTAGCTATTGTTCCAGTTCCAGCAGCTAGGATTAATACGCATCTCCAACCCATTCTTTCAAAACAATTTTCTTCATTTTAGAGATGTTACAGAACTTTTGTATGTAAATTATTGACATATTTTTATGTTAATAAATAATAAAATTTCAATTAAATTATAAATTATTATTTAATAATACTAAATGAAATAATATATGAGATATATTGCACGATTTCATATTATTTAAAGATATATTGCACTTGATAAAGGGTTGGAAAAATTGAAAAAAAAAAAGAATGGACTGGAGCAGAGTTACAGTTCCACATCATGAAAAATTTGGCCTTTTCGATATAACAAGTAGATTTTTCAGCGGTCCTGGTGCCTTGAAAATGTCAGAGAATGAGTGCGTGTTTTTATCTAGCATGTTTTTTTACATTCCAATATTGTGCCATGTGCTGCACAAGAATGTGACTGTTTGGGATGTTACAGCAGACGATCTTTTTCTTTCGAGGTAACCCCTATGAATATGAATACAGAGACTTGAGAACTAAAAACAAAAAACCCCTTAGGCAGATGCTCAAGAACAAAAGTACTCAAGCTTTTATTGGTTTCTAGGACGAAGACACAAGTAGAAGACTAATCTTCCAAAGATACACGTCTCATATGAATAGATGAAAACGCAATCCCCACATGTTATTTTTAATTGAATCGATAATAAAAACCCTCTGCTCCTCTAACTCCCCACATTAATTGATTCCATACAGAAACTGCTTCATTTACCAGTAGCTTTCCCTCCGAGCAACAGACATGTCATTCCAATACACCAAGTCTTCCGATTCACTTCCAAGCTTCGACGAGCACCAATGGCTTCTTAGTATTCAACAAACTCTGGAAGAAGAGCTAGAAAATGACCATGATTTTCCGGTTTCCATTTTTACCGTCCCAAAGACACTGAGGGCTTGTGATCCTGACTCGTACACCCCACAACTTGTTGCAATTGGTCCTTACCATTATTGGCGCCCAGAGCTCTACGAGATGGAGGTTTACAAGATTGCTGCTGCTAAAAGGACTCAGAAACAGCTCCAGACCCTTCAGTTCCAACACGTAATTGATCACTTAATCAAGCTCGAGCCAAAAATTCGAGCTAGTTACCACAAGATTCTGAATTTCAGTGACGAAGCTTTGGGTTGGATGGTGGCTATTGATGCTTGCTTCTTGCTAGAGTTATTGCAGATGTATGCCATTAAAGAAGGTGTTGTGACAGTGACTAGAGTTTCGTCAGGAATGTCACATTTGGTAGATCGTGCAGGCAGGAAATCAGCCCATGACTCAATTCTCAAAGACATGGTGATGCTTGAGAATCAAATCCCACTCTCTGTGTTGAGAAAAATGTTAGAACTTCAGTTCTCATCGTTGGAGATCGCCGACGAGAGGCTGCTTTTGATGCTAGTGGGATTCGGCCAGGAGCTTTCTCCTTTCAAGATGACACAGAATGTTCCAAAGATCCATGTCTCACAGTGTGCACACTTGCTTGATTACTTGTATGACACGATTGTTCCAAAGCTTGAATCATCTACAGATATACCTGAAGCTGAGGGTCCTCCAGGCGACGAGACCGATCAAAGGAAAGAATCATCGTTTGGGAATTCAAGTTACGTCAAAGATCTTTTCAGTGAGATTTGGAAAATACTTTGCAAGCTAAACAACGGTCCAATACGTCTTCTTAACGCAGTGCTATGTTCTAGACCTGTTAAAGTCTTACTTAAACTACCATGGACAATCCTCTCCAATCTTCCCGGATTTGCAATCCTGAAACAACCTGTTCAGGACATTTTCTTTTCTCAGGACAAAGAAAAGGTCAAACCTGAGAACGACAGCTCGAATAAAGAAGTCAACAAGCCACTATTAGTAGAGGAAATCACGATTCCTTCAGTCACTGAACTCTCCAAGTCAGGCGTCATTTTCGTACCGACAACTAGTAACATCCTGAGTATTACATTTGATCCTAAAACACGAACATTTTACCTTCCCACCGTCAGTTTAGACGTGAACACGGAGGTGGTGTTAAGAAACTTGGTGGCATATGAGGCATCAAATGCATCAGGGCCGCTGGTTTTCACGAGATACACGGAGTTAATGAATGGGATTATCGATACAG
>JANVCL010394214.1:0-13622 GCA_026546855.1 Erythroxylum incrassatum
CCAAATTTCCAATGGCTCTAATTAATAAATCCTAAAATCATGTATCTAATTTTTCAGTGCCATTGGCCAGTCATTTCTACTACCAGTAAACAATTATTCTGCCGCTTGGTATTTTCTTAGTCCAGAAATTACCCCAAAATTTCAGAAAAAAAATCTAAAGTTCTCCAAAAATTCGAAAACCACAATGGCCCTCTCCAACTCAATTTTTCATGCACACAAATCACATTTTTAATAACAATCACATTTATTCACAATTATACCGAAAAATGTCATGAATGCATGTACATTCATTTTCATATGCAAATTTACTATTCACGTGTATGTGTATGATGTATTATGCATGAACATGTAAAGGCGTTCTAAGCACTCATTAACCACTCCGAATTACTATTTTACCCTTCCCATCGATGAAGGGATGTTACACTTAGCCATGATGAACTTCTCCCGAAGGGTTCTTGGAATTGTTTACATAACTTCACCGCGGCGAACTTACCAATTGCTGATGCTGAATTTTTCCTTTAATTGAAGTTTTCAACTTTTGTTTCTCATGATTCTTACCCGACCGCCTTGAGTGGTCATCTCAGGATTAGTAACGAGACCCGGGCCCAATAGACTACTTGTACATATCTACCTACTAAGAACACCTTGTGGAAAGTCCAACATAACCAGAGCACATAGACTTACAGCCTAACATGGCAACGCAAGTAAAAAGTCAATCAATTTCTCAACTAAACCAGAATTCAAGACCTCACATCAGGGATTGTAGCTTCTGAACTAAGCAGTACAATTTGTGAAGTGGCAAGGCCTTTTTTGCTAAAAACTACCGTGGATATGGTAGAGCTCTTTATCACTACCTCATGCCTCCCTCTTGCCTCTAGCAGCTTGATCCCAAGTTTGTGTCTCTATTGTAAGCTAGCATTGTTCTCACCCATCCCTCCTTGGTGACACCCAAAGATTCTTCTAATTCCATCCCTCTTTGCTTAAATAGAACCAGAAAAAAAGGGGGGGATGGAATCTTTACTATTAAAAACTAGAACAACCTACAAAACAAACGTTAGTGAAAATGATCCTTACACAAAATTACCTTACTTTAATATTCGCGTTGAGAAGTTCCATTGCTTGGAAGACCACTCTAGTGTTTATATAACATTTATTTTATGATTATATACAAAATCCCAAAGAGACTGTTGTTTACTAAGCTATTTATTCCCCTAATGGTCCATGAGCAATCGACATAACTAAGTAGTTTTGTGAGGTTAATCCCTCATTTTCTTGTTCCTGGCAGTTTTTTCTTTGCTTACCAGTTTGAAAGCAGTACTGGTTTCCCCAACTTGAATTATCTTGATTGTATTTGATGGTTGAGTACCTAACCCATCTCATTTCTTAACTAAGTTGGGGAGTTGTTTACTTAAAAGCTTTTGCGATAATGGTGTTGGAGCATTTTTAATTTTCAGATGTCTTTCTTCATAAGTAACTCTATTATTTTCTTTTGTTTCTTTAGTAGTGCTATCTGGACTACCCTCATTTTGTCAATAATTTTGCTTCTCCACAAAACTCTACCTCACATTCCCCTTGGAAAACTTGTATAATCATTATATTTCATTGGTAATATTAAGATAGTTATATTTAAATTAGATTATAATGCTTTAAAAATTATAAGTTATAAAATAAAGGTCGTAGATAGCTTAGTTTGGAATTAGAACAAAAATATCATTTGATTTGCCGATGTCAAAAAAAAAAGAAATAAGCAAATTTTTTGAGTGAGAAATGAAAAGTTCGTAGAAAGTTACAATCCCCACTGTGAAATAGTGCACCAACACTTTTTCATTTATGTTAAGAATATAAGAGGACATTTTTAAGAAACATTTTACATATAGTTGTAACCCTCGATGGAGATAACTGAATTAGCACTTATTATTTTATTCGATTGATACGGATAAGGTTCCACGCTCGTGGGAGTAGTTGCCTCCTCATTCCATATCTCTATTAGAAAGCAAGTTGCATGCCGAGCCGCCCCTATTTGATTTGAACGAGGATGCCTACGGAACTTCTCTCTTATTATTAGCCCCCTTTTGGGATTTTTTCCGACTTGCACACACTTTATCAACTTTAATGTTACCAGGTTTGCCTTATGTGATTTGAAACTTTCCTCCTAAAAAATACTTATTTATCAACTTAATTATATATCAAATTTTCAACATAATCGAATTTGTAATTCTTAATTAGGATATATCAATAAAGTAAATAAATATTTTTCTTAAAACTCTAAAGATATGTTGACGATGAGATCATTAACTTCTGTTTCACTTATTCAAGAGCATTAAAAAACTAAGAATTTGAATGCAAACCAATAATAAGAGAATGACATCTTACAAGTTATAGAAGTTGTTGACAAGATGAGCAGATGGAGAGTAAAATTTAGTTAGAAGATATTTATAGCAAATGTGAATTTTAGGAGCAAGTAAATCTTAGGATAATGACCCAAGCCTTCAAAATGAGCAGATGGAGAGAAAAATTTAGTTAGAAGATATTTTTAGCAAATGTGAATTTTAGGAGCAAGTAAATCTTAGGATAATGACCCAAGCTTTCAAGATTCTTATTTTGTGTAGGCTTTCTTTTCTTTTTTGACATTATTTTTAAATTCCTCCTCTATGTAGGTTTCCTACCTTAAGGTTATACTACTATATAAACACTCCCTTGGGGTCCTTTGTAACATGCATTAGTGTACTATTCATTAGTCTTGAGGTTTGTGTGAGAGAGAGAGAAAACACTTATAATTTTTCTCCTTGACATAGTGCATATTTTCGAGCTCTTTTCGTATTGTGAGTTTTTCCCTTAGCACTCAGGTTTCCCACGTAAAAATTTTGTGTCCTTCTATTGTTGTTCTTTATTTACTTAATTGATTTCATTGCTTCCACGACTACTACCACAACAAACTTGTATTAGAGCAAGGTTCCTTTCGGTCAATCAACTCTTGTCGTTATGTCTCCTTCAACTAAATTCAACATCGACAAGTTCGATAAAAAAAATATTTTTGCTATTTGGAAGGTCGAAATGCAAGCCGTTCTCACACAACTTGGATTGAAAAAAGCTTTATCTAACAAGATAAAGAAACCTGCCAATATGTCAGATGAGGATTGGAAAGAGTTGGACAAAAAAACCTTGTCCCCTATTCAGTTATGTTTGACGCATGAAATGCTTCGGGAAGTAGTCCATCCCACTGAGCTACCCCATAAGGCCCTACAAGGTAATGGTGAAACACTACCCAACTATACCCCCCGCTCTAAAGCCCACATTCTAGACTAGGATCAGATAGCACTGCAGAACGGTCCCTTTAACATTTGGGGAGTCGAACCCGCAACGTGAGGCAAACCCAGGCTGCAACTTGGTGGCTCTGATACCATTCTGGGTCCCTATAATTCGTCATAGGAAGACCCAAGGAAACTATGACGTTTTCTGGTTAACCCTCCCCAGCTAACTCTCTTTTAAACCACCATAATGGTTGAAGATATCGACTAACCAAAGTCGGATTGGAAGTGTATATCACTATGTAGGAAGTTCTGGTTATCGAAGTTTTGTACCCCTCAACGCCAATCCATCGGCTTACATGGTACTTACTGCTCACGCCTCTTAGGAACCCTACTGAACTCACACACTTTTACTCTTCATTCCCCGTTAATGCTTCTGACTCAAGGCAGCAGATAAATTTAGAAGCAACAGTTCTTCCAGACTGTCATAGATTTTCTGATACACAAGATCCTTATACAAGGCGAGTGTAGAGCATACTCATCCTACGATCTTCAACATTTGAGCAGATAAGATTTCAGGGTTTAAAGGTTTCAGAGAAAAGAAGAAAGGTGTAGAGAAAAACTAACTTCTCCATTTTTCATTCATTGAAAATTGTTATGAAATTGCTTATGGAACAAACTAAGACGAACTTTGCTTTTATAGGCAAAGCTAGAGATAGAAATGTAAACTATCCTAAAGACATAATGATGAAAGCTTTAACAAAAGCAAACCTAACCTTATCTTTAAGGCATCTACTTTTACAAAAGTCAAGTTAATAATTAACCTAACTTTGACAAAGTAAATTACTTTTACACAAAGTCTTAAAGTAAACAGTAGTAAATAGTACTACTTTACAAAAGGTGAACAAGAAGATGATAAGATGGAATCTTCAATAGTTGTTGAAGTGGGCATCTGAACCATCTTTCATCATATCAGTTGTTATCTCAAAAGGTATGCTTATTTTATAGATGTAAAATAAGGTCTTTATCTCAGTCACTTCTATGTCTGATCAAATGATCGATCAAAAGAATTCAAGAATTTTATTTGTCACGAATAGGTTCGTGCCACGATTGAAGATTGGATGGATATTTTGGATCACTTAAGTCATCAGTATTAGTTGGTGAATATCTTTTTCTTTTTCTATAACTGAACTTAGCTTTGTGGAATTGGTGCAGGAGGTGATCAATTTCAAAATCAGAGATGCTAGGAATATCTTTATTAGGATTTTGAGCATCTTGGAATTCTGTATTATAAGGCTGAGAAGGTTTTGCTGTGTTAGAGACTATTCTTGTGATGTCTTCTAACTCTGTATCATATTCAGGACTATTGGAAGCAGGAATATCAACCTCTGGTGCATCTGGTTCACCAGGTATAAATTGTCCAATATATGGTCCAATAGAAGTAGTCAATATTGGTGGATCTGGAATGTGATTAATTTCCTTAAGGAACATCTCTTAAAGAATTTAACACATTTTCTTTGTGACGTGGCCAATATAAAGATGCATGCAAGAATTGGACACGTGGCTCTGTATAAAGTAGACCAGTATGAGATTCTCTGTATGGACGATGAACAATGAAAAAGCATTAAGTAATTTGTCATCTAGCAGAAGATGTCCATAGACGATGTTGCTGAATAATGATAGAACATTGATGCTTCCATTGATCTAACGGTTGAAACCATTCCAATAATGTCCATAATTATTAACTTCCATTATTAGGATCACAAAGATGTTGATACAGTTAAAGAGGAGAGACTATAAAGGCATAAGCATAAAGGGCAAAGAGTGCCTAGAAAAACCATAATGTGTTTTCTGATACAGGATCTTGAAGAAGATTCACATTAAGGTGGGTGCTTTAATGTTGAACATAGCATGATTTCCAAGAGAATTATGTTCAATCAAGAAAAGATGCAAATAGTATAATGAACTACTAAGAGCAAGCGAGGCAACTTCAAAAAGATTGGTAGGTCGACTAGTTATAGGAGGAAAAGCTTTCTTAATTAAAGCAAAAAGAGAAGGGCTATCCATCTTTTTAGGTTTTTATGCAAAAGTTGTTGAGAACTAGAAAACTCAATGGCATTAGTAGGCCGAAGAGAAGAAGGATACTTATAAAGAGAAAAAGTACCTGACGGCCATGGTGGATGTTGTCGGAGTAGTGTAGATAAAGATGTCGTATCTATAGTGGCATGACCAACATCTGTCTTAAAGCAAGATAGTCTTAATTCAGAAAGCTTCAAAGGTGGAATGTTCTGACAGAGTTGTTTAAGATTCTTGATAGTTGTTGTTTGTTCTTTTCCCTATGTTGGTAGATTCTTGCATTAGAGCTTAGATAAGCTTGATGTGAAGGCTGCCACATGTGGTATGAAATCTCGGATGTAGTTGATAATTCCAAGGAACTGTTAAATCTATTTTACAGTGAGATTTTTATTAGGACATTGCAATAACTTTTTTGCAATATGTGAGCCCGGCTGATAGAATCCATCCTTAAATTGCATTCCAAGAAATTCTATTTCTGTTGTACCGATAGTGCTTTTCGAGGTCAAAAGCATTATATCATACTGCTGTTTAAGGTCCAAAAATCTTTGAAAAAGGGCTTGATGTTCCTCATGGGTCTTTGAGAACAGTAGAATGTCATCGATGTAGATCAAGGCACTGTTGAAGATAGGCTCATAGATTTTTGTAATGGATTTTTGAAACAGTGATGGGGCGACTTGAAGTCCAAAAGGCATCACAGTTCATTGGTACTGAGGATGAATAGGCATGAGTTTTTCAAGTTTCTCCAGGAACTTGACATCTTTCCTAGTTGCCTTAGGACAGTTATTTTCAAGGTATTCCAGACTTTCACAGATAAAACATCGAGGCTTCTTTCGATGTGATGACTTTTTGAAGAACCTCATAAATCTGCATATTTTGCTTATGTTCTTCTTTTTGAGGATTTGCTAAGGTACACTTACATCAAATCCAACTAATGAAGTACCTAACTGGCAGACATCCAATACATTAGCATAGAACAAAGTGTTGAGAAGGATTGATTCCAAGGTAGATGAAATTAGTCAACAAAATGCTACTACACATAAGAAAGTCGATTATGTTGCGGAACAAATACAAAAGATGTATAAGTCTTACAAAGCCTAGATTCAACGCCTTGATGCTGAACTTCGTCAATACATCTCGGCCCAATATATGGGGCCAGAATTTGACTCTAAAGTTCAAAAGATACAAGAGATACAAAGGAATGTATGACAAATGGAAGCAGACATGCATGCTTCTCAATCACAACAGATATATGGCTCGACCTCTTCAGATTTTCCAAATACCCAGCCATCATATCCCTCTCCTATGTATCAACGTTATCCATATGAAGCTGACTATTCAAAGGTATTCAAGTTCAATTATCCTTTGGTTAACCAGTATATACATCCTCAGAAAACTAATGAACAATCTTGACAATCAAAGTCAAAGTCAACATCTCGAGTTTCTGAGCAATCTTCAAAGGTTCCAAAAGCTTCATCTTCTTATAAACCTTTTTAACCAGAAGAATAGTGGAGAAAGCCATTAAGGATTTATACTCCTCCAGAATCTCCACCACCTGTTCAACCTTCCACCTCTTCACATGGGAAGGGTAAAACTAAACTGCCAGAGTACATAGCTACTTTCACCACTAAATCCCTTGCAGATAATTCTAGTTCTCTTTCAAAGAAAACTGATTCGGAAAGCAATACATCTGAAGTTGCTGCCACACCATCTGACAACTCATCTGAGTTGATCCCTGAGTGTTCATCTGAACACCTTGTAACGTCATCTAACGGATCAGAACCAGTCACTTCATCATCTACTAATGAATCAGCTAACATTGCTAATCTTTTAAAATTATCTAATGTTCTGATGACAATGCCTCAGTATATAAAAGAACCAAAAATTAATGAAGTAGAATCTGTTGGGATTGAACCATTCAGACCAAAACCAGCACCTCAAGAAACACCAACTAAGCCAACTGCACAGGCTACAACCAAGCCTACTTCAGGACCTTGATTCACAATCGATGATCTACCTCCTAAAAAATGGAGAGATAGACTTTCATGAGCTCGGTGCATGGATTGATCTTCAAATGACCAGACCTAATTATTGTTTGTCATATATTTTGTCTGAATTCACATCCAGATTCACTAGTACTTTGTGAGAATGGTGGCAAAGTATTTCAGACAATCAACGTCTTCAGTATATACAAGTAACAACTGCTGGAGCACTACTTAGCATAATTCACAAGGAATTTATTGGTGATTTCTAGTTGATTAAAAAAGAATCTGTCAGCAGTATTTTGCGATGAAATGTTATTCTCTTGATAAGCGTGATCTTCAAAAGCATTACAAATGCATGATGGAAAGGTATTATCTCTTGAATGGATGGAATGATGTTAACTTGCGTTACACTTTTATATCATCCCTCCCATATGAAATACAACCAAAACTTCAAAGGATCATAGCTTCTCTTCAAAGAAACATGTCAACAGTTTCTCTTGGAGAAATCTACCAGCTTTCTATAGCTTCTCTTGATAAACTATGTCATCAACATACTTTGTTCAAGAATATCGTCAAAGGAGGTCCAGTTTTGAAACAGGCTTGTAAGAAGCCATATCTCCAAATTAAGTGCAAGATAAAAAGACTTGTAAGTATCATAGCAGCGAGAAAGCTCATCAGTCTCAAGTCTACTATGAAAGGAGAAAGTTTCACAAGAAGAAGGAAGGCAAGAAGCCTTGGAAGCAAAACTTCAAAAAGAAGAGCATAAGCAAAAAATGCAGATTTATGAGGTTCTTCAAAAAGTCATCACATCAACAGAAGTCTCGATGTTTTATCCGTGGAAGTTTCGAACGCCTCGCAAATAACTGTCTTAAGGCAACCAGGAAAGATGCCAAGTTCCTGGAGAAACTTGAAAAACTCATGCCTATTCATCCTTAAAATCATATTGAGGAATTACTAAAAGAACAATCTAGTGAGAACAGTGATACACAGTTTGTTGTCTCTGTGTCACAGATGAAGAAGAATCATTACAATCATCTGCCTCTACTAGTGATGATCCATTATACACGTTACAGCAGACATGTATGAAAATAGATTGAACTCCAGTTCAACGTCCATATGTCCAGATCCAGAATTTCCAGCAAGACAAATATGATCGGCCCATTAAGGCTATTGGATTTATGGATATTGGTTCTAATCGTACGATCATGAAGCCCAATATTCTATCAGCAGAAGCATGAACATCTCATGAAGAATATTTTACTGCAGCTGATGGAAATTCTTTCAAGATTGGTTTAAGAACAAGAAGCAGAATTGGCATTCACTTCTTTTCTCGGTGTACAGTTTGGACTAAAGTACTTAGAAGTAGTCTACCAGGCCTAGATCTTCTTATTAGCATGGATGTTTACTGGAAAGCTAGACATCTACAGATTCTACCCACAGGCCTCAGGTATTGAAACCTTTTGAGTCCATACACTGATCTAAAAAATGTTCTTGAACTTACACAGGTTTCAACACGTTACACTAGACTTCGAGATAAACTGTTGAGCTATTATCCAGAGTCTCATGCACAGTTTACTTATTTATATCCTCTACGAAAAAACTTAGACTTTTTCATAAGTCTACCATTTAATAAGAATGAGGATATAAACCCCACAAAAGCCACACATCCAGGAATGAATCCTGATGATATAAAGCTCGCACAAGATGAGTGTGCCGTATTATTGCAGCAAGGACTGGTCGAGCCCACAAAGTCGGATTGAGCTTGCCAAGCATTCTATGTCAACAAACGTTCAGAACAGAAACGTGGAAAGAAACGTCTAGTAATAGACTACAAGCATCTGAATACTTTCCTGCAAGATGATAAGTTTCCTTTGCCCAAAATTAGTACACAGGTACTATTTCTTAAGAAAACTATGATCTTTTCAAAGTTTGATTTAAATGCAGGATTTTTGCAATTGGGTATTCACCAAGAAAAATGTTACAAAATTGCATTCTACATTCCCAATGCTCAGTACCAATGGACTGCGATGCCTTTTGGACTTAAAGTCACTCTATCACTATTTCAAAAGTCCATTACAAAAATCTATTAGGCTATTCTCAACAGTGTCTTGATCTATATCGATGACATTCTACTATTCTCAAAGACCCATGAGGAACATCAGGCCCTTCTTCAAAGATTTTTGGACCTTACACAGTAATATGGTATAATGCTTTAGGCTTCGAAAAGCACTATTGGTACAACATAAATAGAATTTCTTGGAATGCAATTTAAGGATGGATTCTATCAGCCAGGCCCACATATTGTAAAAGAGTTATTGCAATTTCCTAAAGAAAATCTCACTGTAAAACAGATTCAACAGTTCCTTGGAATTGCCAACTATATCAAAGATTTCATACCACATTTGGCAGTCTTCACATCAAGCTTATCTAAGCTCTTATGTAAGAATCCACCAACATGGGGAAAGGAACAGACTACAACTGTCAAGCATCTTAAACATATTTACCAGGATCTCCACCACTGAAGATACCTGAAAAAGGACAACATGTCCTTCAAACAGATGCTAGTGACACTCACTGGGTTGCTATTCTTCTCGCAGAATTCAATGATAAACGACATTATTGTGGACTTGCTAGTGAAACATTTAGTCCCTCTTAATGTCATTATCATATCTCATATAAGAAGATCCTTGCCGTCAAAAGAGATATTGAAAAGTTCTCTATCCACCTCACTCCTTATCATTTTGTCATTGAAATGGATAACCCTACATTCCCCAAGATTCTAGAACAAGCTGGCAAAAAGATTCCAAATAGCCAATTATTGTGCTGGCGAGAGTGGTTTTCTCCCTATAAATTCAGTGTCAAACATTTGAAAGGCCACTAAAATATCATTGTTGATTATCTCTCCAGACCTTCAAATCCACTCCTCTTTGTTTCCTCTACTTAGAAACTCCCCATACCTCTTTTCTGGCTTATAGAGTTTCCTATATTTGCTAGATATAAGAAGGATTTTCCACCATAGTTCTCTCGACGCCATACTACAGTTGAAACTCTTTCTTTTATTCTCTATTAGAGTATTTTTTATTATATGCATTAAACTCTACTTAAGCATGACATTGCTGCTACTCCTTGTCATTTTGACATGCTAACCCCTTACAAATTTCTTTATCATATTTATGATTTTATTGATGAGTCCACATTTTGGAATCTTTGGTCTTTAGCTGCTCTATTTACGTGTGCTATAGCCTTGTCCCTTTTACATGTTTATCACCACTTACATGGTCCAACCAATTCTGGTTCCCTTTTGTGGACATTTCTGGAATGGTTCCAGCTTTTACCAAAATGGCGCATTGACATATCCTGTGAACTGTTTCTACATCATCTTTGGGATGCAACATTTAACGATAAAAATGTCTACATGATCTTTCTGTTGAATCGCCCTTATTGTATGATAGACTCTAATATGCTTTACGCTATCATTCATATTCAGCATTGGCATACATATTGTGATTGGCCAAATGAAGAAGCCACTATTACACCAACACTCTATGCTCTTCTCAACCAGTACAATCAACATCCACAGCGTGATCTTTCTGTTCTCTGTACATCACAAGGACCCTACTTTGGAGAAACAGCAATCACGCATCCTCTCCGAACACCACCTGTAAGTGACTGGGTATCTCTTCATAATCATTACATTAATATCCGACAAGGTGATATTCCATGTCCTATATTTGAACGTCCTGTGGAATCCAGCCCACATCAAGAAGAGCTTAGTCTTTCAGAAACTTCTATTCATGGCCCATGGCCTTCTGACTAGGCTCACACCAACATCCATGAACTCATTGAACAACTTGATCGAGACATGGAGTTGATGGATGATGATGAAGACCTTACTTTACACCTATAACGTAAGCACAACTTTTGAGACAACAAATTACAAGATGAAAGATGGTTCAGATGTCTACTTCAACAACTATTGAAGATTCCATCTTATCATCTTCCTGTTTGTCTTTTGTAAAGTAGCACTATTTACTACTGTTTGCTTTAAGATTTTGTGTAAAAGTAATTTACTTTGTCAAAGTTAGGTGAATTATTAGCATTACTATTGTAAAAGTAGATGCCTTAAAAATAAGGTTAGGTTTGCTTTTGTTAAAGCTTTCATCATTATGTCTTTAGGATAGTTTAGATTTCTCTCCCTAGCTTCGCATATAAAAGCAAGATTTGTCTTAGTTTGTTTCATAAGCATTATTTAGAAATGAAAAAATGGAGAAGTTAGAAAATCCTCTCTTCTCTTCTCTGAAACCTTTAAACCTTAAAATCATATCTCCTCAAATGTTGAAGATTGTAGGATGAGTATGCTCTACACTCGTCTTGTATAAGGATCTTGTGTATAAGAAAATCTATAACAGTCTGGAAGAACTGTTTCTTCTAAATTTATCTGCTACCTTGAGTCAGAAGCATTAATGGGGAATGAAGAGTAAGAGTGTGTGAGTGAGGTAGGGTTCCTAAAAGGCGTGAGCAGTAAGTCCCATGTAAGCCGATGGACAGGCGTTGAGGGGTGTAAGACTCCGATAATCGGAACTTCCCACATGGTGATACACACTTCCAATCCGACTTTGGTTAGTCGATTTCTTCAACCAGTATGGTGGTTTGAAAGAGAGTTAGTCGGGGAGGATTAACCAGAACAAGGTCATAGTTTCCCTGTGTCTCCCTATAACTGACTATAGGGACCCAGAGTGGTATCAGAGCCAGAACAAAAAAAGTCCGGGAAGTCTTTCCCATACCCTTGTGGTATCTTTGTCTAGTTTGTGGTCAGGTATAGTCGGTTCAGCTGAAGAAACCTGCGTACCCCTTAAAGTTTTCTACTCCTCGCTTAGTATTCTACTACTACTTGTGGTTTACTTGGAAACATATCCAACCTTCGCATCTTGGACAGGGGGAACATATTAATTTAGGTTAAAAAAGGGAGTAAGAAGAGAGTCTCATAAGAGTTATGGAAACTTCTCTAGATCTAGTCCATTTATCGTCTAGATTGTCTTTAGCTGGTTTGCCTAATAGTGTGAAGCATGTCTTATCCAACAAAATAGAAAATCTTGTTGAAATTACTCATGTACCTGTAGAAAATCGTGTTTGTGAGTCTTCCTTACCATTGTTAAATCCATATAGCATATATTCTTATGATCGTTTTTACACGAGAAGTATTATGAGTGTGTTATCTACTAATAGATCTCGAGTGAAGGAAATCATCCAAAGTTCAAAACTAGAGCAGTGTGGTCCCAGATCTGCAATAGCAGAATAATACGTAAAGCTTGGGATCCCTAAGCAGCTGATCACGTTATGGAGAGAGAAGAACCATACACATCTACACCTTGGAGTTATACAACTTGTTCTTACCTTACATGGTAGAAAAGGTATTCCTGCAACAGCCAGGATATCCCTTCTGGACACTACCTACACAATGTACCAAAATGCTCTTATTCGTACCTTACTGATTACTCTTGATAGAGGAAGTGTCATCTTAACCATAACACCTAATTTCAACATCAGATTGGATGATCCCACTTTATCTGAACGACTACAAGTTCAGATCCAGATCACTGGAGCAGATCAAGATCCTACAACCATCATGGATACTCTACACCACCAGATGATCTATTATCTGCAGAATCATACGTTGGACATAAACTTTCCCAACTCGACTTCGGATGCTCTACATATGGTTGCTGATGATGCTAATAATCAGACAACAATCATCCAGATCCCGAAGTAGTTGCCTGCACAAGAGCTTAAAAAGTTGATGCCTATAGAATGGATTACTAATTACTAGAAGGTATTCCACGCACCTTATTGACACTTTTTTCATACATCAACTCCTTCAATTCTAAGGACATTGAGAAATGGCTCAGTCAAATCCATCTACACTAGACCTAGCAACGACATGCTTGGTCCATCAACATCAGGGTCTATCCTGATGATCCAGTCCACTGGATAACCAAATCCGTCATCTAGGGCTACAAACCTTAAGATCCAGGCCGCATTTTCTCATACAGAAGGTAAAGACGGTCCTCCTATCCATTACTTTAAATCCAATGGAGATCCAGTCTTATAAGTCATCATTGTAGACACTTTATATAGGATGTCGACCCATTCATGTGCGAACCAGACTGTGAGATCTGTCTTAATCCTGAGTCAGACACAGATGACGATTGTAACACCCCACTCTCGAGTGACCCGAACCTGATATCGTTGGTGATATCCGAGTCCGTGCCCCGCGAGGGTGGCGTACTACATCAGTCGGTGAAAACTCAGTATAACA